>WAAB01025966.1:129775-164804 GCA_013389865.1 Piaya cayana
CGACGGGCCGGGCAAGGACGGCGACGGCGAGCCCGGCAGCCCCGCCGCCCTGCCGCGCCTGCCGCTGGACGAGGCGGCGGAGGCGGCGGTACCCGCGGAGGCGGGCGCGGAGAGCGGCGGAGGCGGCGGCGGCCCGAACGAGGCGGCCCCCGGCGGAGCGGCCGAGGGCGGCAAGGGGGGCGGCGAGGAGGGGGCGAGCGGCGGCGCGGCGGCGGGGCAGAGCAAGCCGAAGAGCAGCCTGGTGAAGCCGCCCTACTCGTACATCGCCCTGATCACCATGGCCATCCTGCAGAGCCCGCAGAAGAAGCTGACGCTCAGCGGCATCTGCGAGTTCATCAGCAACCGCTTCCCCTACTACCGGGAGAAGTTCCCCGCCTGGCAGAACAGCATCCGCCACAACCTCTCCCTCAACGACTGCTTCGTCAAGATCCCCCGGGAGCCCGGCAACCCGGGCAAGGGCAACTACTGGACGCTGGACCCCGAGTCCGCCGACATGTTCGACAACGGGAGCTTCTTCCGCCGCAGGAAGCGCTTCAAGCGGCACCAGCAGGAGCACCTGCGGGACCAGACGGCGCTGATGATGCAGGGCTTCGGCGCCTACGGCCTCGCCGGCCCCTACGGCCGCCCCTACGGGCTGCACCCCGGCGCCTACACGCACCCCGCGGCCGCGGCGGCCGCGCTGCAGTACCCCTACATCCCCCCCGTGGGGCCCATGCTGCCGCCGGCCGTGCCGCTCCTGCCGTCCGGCGAGCTCGGCCGCAAAGCCTTCAACTCGCAGCTCGGCCCCGGCCTCCAGCTGCAGCTCAACAGCCTGGGAGCCGCCGGCTCCATCGTCAAGTCGGAGCCCAGCAGCCGCCCGTCCTTCAGCATCGAGAACATCATCGGCGTCCCCGCCGCCAGCTCGGCCGCCGGCGCGCAGACTTTCCTGCGGCCGCCGGTCACCGTGCAGTCGGCCCTCATGGCCCACCAGCCGCTGGCGCTGGCCAGGACCACGGCCGCCATCGCGCCCATCCTCAGCGTGCCTACCAACATCATCGCGGGGCAGTTCCTGCAGCCCGCGGCCCCCGCCGCCGCCGTGCAGGCCAAGTGGCCGGCGCAGTAGCCCCGGACGGTAGCCCCGGCGAGCGGCCCCGGACGGTCCCGGTAGCCCCGGCTCGGCCCCGGCGCCTCCGGCCGCCCCCTCGGGGCTCCGCGGCCGCCCGGGCTCCGAGCGGCGGCCGCCGCCGCTTGTACATATTTGTATCAAAAATCACTGACGTTGCTTTCGGGGTTTTTATTTTTCTAAAGAGGCGAAATGACGGTCGCGATTAGGAGCTGCGAACTTTCACTTTTTTTGAAGGTTCCGGCGCTCCGGGCGGTTTTATCCGAAATAAACGAACAAACGAGGGAGAAAAAAAATTGTATAAAAAAAATAAGCGGGGGAAATTTTAAATATTAAACGAACGAACAAAAAATAAAGAATTTTGGAGGGAAAAAAAAACAAAGGAGAAAAACGCTGTCATTCTATTATAGAAGTCTGTTTATATATGAATGAATATATGTATTCTAAATGTTATCCCTTCGTGCTGTACACAATTTGTAAATAAATTTTTAAACGCTCTCCCTGTGTCGCTCTGAGGCGTTTCTGTGCGCGCTCGCCCCAAGGACGAGGCTGCAAACCTCCCCGTCCCGCCGAGCTCCGCGTTCGGCCGGTCCCGGTGCGGGGGGATGCGGGGAGGGGGGGAGGATCCCGCCGTTCTTTCTGCCGCTGCGGGACGCGCGGCGACGGTCGCCGGCTCCGCTCCCCGCCAGACCGGCCGGCATCGCACCTATTCCTTGAAAATCAAACCTTCCCCGGCAGATCCCAGACTCCCTCGTCCGTGCCGTGATTTTTTCCCCTAAATATACGATTTTTTCTCAGCCCAGCTGCGGTTCTGCGAGTTCCTGACCCTCCCCGCCCGGACTAGGTACGCTTTGTGTCGGCTTTCGTGGTTAATTATAAAATAATTAAACACGCTGGGGCTACCTAAGTAACGTTTACTATTTATTTTTTGGGGAAAAAGAAAATGATGCCGTGAGCGTTCGGTGTGAGGGCGCGGGTTTTTCGTTTCGAGCAGGAAAAGAAGCGATTTTCCCACGGAAAGGGAACGGCCTCGTTCAGCTAATTCCTAATTACCAGGCTCTAAGAGCTGCTGCGAAAAAAAATGTACATTTGTGTGCATTTGGGGGGCTAAAATAAAGAGGCTGCCAAGAATTAAAAATAAATATCTGCGACGCGTTACGATATTTCAAACCCGGCTCCGGGGGTTGAGTCCAGAGAGCGAGGAGCGGGGTCCGGGGCGTTCGGGCTCTGAGCGGCACCGGCAGCGATCGGTGGCTTCGTCTGCCCCTCGCCAAACGCTGAATTTTCCTCGCTCTTTGGAAACTCGCGTGGATTTTTGCTTGTTTGCGTTGTCTTTGTTAGGAAAACCGGCGATGGAAAATGCAGGCGGGAGCCGGGACTCGCTGCGGGAGGAGCTGGACGAGGCGCTGGCACCCGGTGGGAACCGCGGGGTTTCAAAAAAAAAAAAAAGTGCCCTCGCTTCTCCGGTAAGCGGTAAATATTATTCCTTCCTAAGTAAATATTTATACCCCCGCATACGTAGACCGACACGAAACGAGCAGCTCGGTGATGAGACCGTTCGAACTTCTGCAGTTCGGGCTCGGTGGAGGCGGCGGCACCAGCGGGGAGCGGGGTCGGTACCGGGCTCCGGAGCCCCCGACGGGTCCCAGAAAAGCCCCGAGATGCCAGAAAAGCCCCGAGCCGCTTCCCAGTTGTGTCTGGCCCATCGGTTCTACACAAACAGCAAATGGTAGGTGATGGCTGCGATGCGCGGAGGTTATTTCTATTTTTAGCGGACACCCCTGGGAAAAGCGAAAGGAGCCGCTTCTTGAATTCACTTTCAGGCTCAAGAAGCTGCTGATCCAGGCCTTCCAGAGGACACCGGATAACAGCGGCTCATTCCATTCCCCGGCCTTTGTTACTTATGAAATTACTCGCTCATATTTCCCCGCATAGCAGCGATTCCTCGGGCTCGGCATCTGCGCGCCCGCGCCCGCGGCGGAACCGGCAGCTTTCCTGCCGCCGCCTCCCTCCGCCGCGGCCCCGGGGAGCTTCTCCCCCGGTCACCTCCGTCCTCTCTTTCTCTCCCCCGGTTTCCCCTCTATCGCCGAGGAGAGCGGCCGCGGGACCCCGCGGCGCCGGGGCGGCCTTTCCCGGGGAAGGGGCGGTGGTTCCCGGGACCGAGCAGCACCGGGAGGGCCTCGACGGGGAGTCCCCCCAACCCGGAGGGACCCGCCGCCTCCCCGCGGCCCGGGCCCCGGGGCAGGTGCTGGCTCCCGGTGGTGCCGGGGCTGCAGTGGCGCACCGGGGCCTGCAGGGGGCGCCGCGGCTCCCGCCGCTCCCGCGGGGAACGGGCACCTCCCCGGGGCCGGGACCCCCCGGGAGGCCGGGAGCGGCTCTTGCGAAGCGGCATCCCGGCGGGGCTCGGAGTCCCCGGGAGTGAGAGCAGTTGGTGCCCAAACCGGGGAGGGTGTGCAGCCCGGTGGAACGGGGCTCAGCCCTGGGGGAGAGGCGGCGGGCGGGGGGTCCCCCCGGGGACAGCATCTCCTGGCGGGGCTCCCGCAGCCAGACAGCAGAAAGTGCTTTTCTTGATCTTTCTCTTCCTTTTCCTTCCACAAACTCGTCTGACGCATATGGCAAAACTTGACACGGCCGGTGACAGATGCCTATTAGTATGAGCCGTGTCATGTCGGTCCCTGGGGTGCATTGGAAGTAACTAGATCCTAAGCACCGGGAAAACGACCGTCCTCGCAGCCAGGAGAGTTTTCCAGCCCCTCGACACTCCACCCTGCACCCCTCAATATTTATTACAATCGCGGAGCCGCCGCTCTCCCCGCTTGGAGGACGTACGGCGGGAGATGGGATCTGGCTCCGAGCCTCTAAACAACCACGTTGGTTCCAAAAGGGGCTAGATGGGCTCCTCGGGGACTCGGCTCTTCCGGGGACTCTGTCGCCTTGGCGGGTCCGTGCGCTGCGCGGCCGCGGGAGTTGCGCTCCCCCAGCTCCGCGCCAACTGCTCTCAGTTTGTAGCAAACCCGATCTCCCCTCGGGTGCAGAAAGTTACGAGCTAATGGGTGTTGAAAGGCTGCGGCGAGCGCCTGAAAGGGCAGGAAAAGACCTTCTGCAGTTGTTCAAACGCGTGTCTGCGGCGCGCGGAGGTTGCTTCTCGGGAGGGAGCCCCAGGTCCGGGCTGTTTTCCCCCCAGCACCGGGAGCCGCGGGAGGGCAGAGCCGGGTCCGGGTCTGACGGTGCCCGCGGAGGGGCAGATGCCCCTCAGAGGCCTCTCTCTCCCCGTGCCCCGGCAGGGTCTGTCCCGCGGAGACGTGAAAAGCATCCAGAAACCTTCGGGACACGGGCAGCCCCGAAAGGATGCTCGACCGGGGCTTCCCCGGAGGGTTTGGGGATGGGTCCAGGCCGGTGCTACCGGGAGGATTTCGCACAGATAACCGCCCCGCGCGCCCCCAGCGCTGCCCGAGCCGGCTCCGAGCGCTCTCCCTGGCGCTGGGGTTGCGGTTCGCCCCGGTCCCAGCCCGCTGTCCGGGCTCCGCGTCCCGGGACACAAACAAAGGAAGGGGGCACGCGGATTTCGGTTTGGGAAGCGCCATCCCTCGACCTTCAAGGGGTCCCGGGGGTCTCCCGCCCCGGGACAAATACAGCAGAGACTTGTTTAGGGGGGAATCGCTGCCCCTGCGGGCCCAGGGCAGGGGGGTAGTGCCCGGGGGGGCCGGCAATCAGCGCATCCCCCGGACCGCGTTTGATAGGCGCCCGCTTAAACCTCCACGGAGCTTAAGATTCCGGCCGTGAGCATCCGTGTCATTCCCTTCTCTTCATCTCACCTCCTCACCCAGCCAGGAATTCCTGCAACTGGGCATCCAGTTTTCTTGAGAGCCAACACTTCCATGTCTGGGACTTTTACCAAATTACTTCTTACCAACCCTAAAACGTTAGGCGTTATGTACTTAAAAACATAGAGCACAGGTATTACATCCACAGAAAGTATTTTAGCCAGTGAATGTTCAATGTAGCAGGTAGAGATGAACTTAACACGTCTTCCAGACTGAACTGGGAACAGACTCTTCAGCCATAAAATGCACTTAACAGTCTATTTAATAGTGGCGCGGTCCTTGAAAATGCAATATCCATGCTAATCTTGCCTTTTTCTAAATCAGAAATGAAAAATAGGTCAGTAAGTTAGAACCTTCCCCTTGCGTTTAAAATGTGACATTTAATCTATTTAAATAACTAAATAAACTTTATTAATTGAGGATATGGTAAGCAAGCTGAGAAGGCAGGCACTTGGCAACTTTATTGAGATGGCGAAGTGTGAGATGGAGCGTCCCTGAACTCGATGTTCCATAACTTCCCCATTTCCTTGAGATTCAGTAAAATGGAAACAGGCAGGACGGGCGGAGAGCCCTCAGCCTCCCCTCTCCGTTAAAGCGAAGGAACCTGCTTTGCAAAGGGCTCGGAGCATCCTCCGGGAGCGGGGCAGGAGCCTTCCCCGCGGTCTCCCCGGCTGCAGGAATCGCAGGCATTTAAAACAACAAAACCAAACCTCAAGCTTTTCCAATCACTTCATTAAGTGCTGGTATTTTGGGGTGGGAAGGAGGAAGAAGGCGAGCAAATCGATGACACTGCAGGTGACGATAATGGTTTCGAACACGTTTTCTCCTGCTTTTGCCAAGGACGGGGAGATGCGAAGGGACCATTGATACCGGGATAGGCCGGCGAGGGCTCCCACCGCCCGGTGCCCGCTCTCCCCTCTCCTGAAGAACCTGCCCGCTCAGTGACGGCGATTTCAGCGTGTCGGGAGCCCGTGTTTTCACGGCCAGGCTGTGCATCTACCGCTGAAAACGCCTCCAGAGCTCGTTTCCCGGCTCGCTCGTGCATCACGGCTCAGGAACGAAATCCTAGATGAGTTGGAAAGGAACTTTTTATAGCCGCAGCCTCTTCCCGGGCTGCCCTGCAACCGCCTGCCCCAGGGAAGCCTGTCTCATTTTTCTGGAGGCATTTCATCCCAAATTTATGAATACCCGGGAGATATTTCCTCTTACACCAACCCTAGGAGAACTGCTGAAGCCTCCCGAGACGCTAAGGGTTATGAAAAGCCGTTTATCTGCTTATTATCGGTTTCTCTTCACTGTGGAGAACCGAACAGAGCCCCACTTGTCTCTGCCCTGCCGTATCGGTTGTGTCCCGAGTGCCTTTTCCAGCCATTGATCCGGTCAAAGTCACCGCAAGGAATAGCAGTGACAGGGACTCGATTCCAGGCGAGGTGACCAATGTTGGTGTTTAGAAGGCATTCAATAAAACAGCTTTCCCGGGCAGTGAATGATTCCACCTTGCAACGAAGAGAGCTCAGCTAATTGAAATAACGCACTTGACTGCAGCCGGGTGCTCCCGCTACCCCGTTCCTGCTCCAGCACCAAATTATCCACAGCCCGAAAGGTAAAACCTAACACCTCCCGGGTTTTAGGCTGTAGAAACCTCGGGGGTGGCTCAGTGCTGCTGTGCTGTGTTCCCCGGCCTCGCCGTTGCGGCTTTAGGGAATTCCGGGCATGGAAAATCCCGGAGGCAAAGGAGAGAGGGTCTGGGAGAGGAGAAAGTAGAGCAGGGACTTGCCATGGGCATCCAGTCCCAGGCTGGGAATTCACTGTGTACAGCAAAATTTCCATGTGATGTGACACACCAAAGCCACGGTGAGGGCCAGGAGAGGTAACCCTTCCTGCCTTCTAATCTACTTAGTGGTTGACAGATTTTTAGGATGATACTTATTCGACAGATCTGCCATCTCCAGATATTCCTTAGGATCGTATTAACATCCTAAAAATGGAAGCATTTTATTCAGCAGCAACATGAGTAATTTAGTATAATAGATCTAGGTCAAATATGTAAAATTTGACGATTGTAATCCACCATTTTCCATGGGATCACATCTCCAAACGCCTTTTCAGTCCTGTAGACCAATGATATTCCACTGGAAGAAAATCCATCCTTGGTGGTATGGAAAGCCGTGAGTTGCCTAATGCTTATGTCTTGAAAAGAACCTCTAGGATCAGACTTGATGACCCAGTGAGTCTTTTCCAACCTAGTGATTCTATGATTCTATGTTAAAAAAAATTCTATGGAGAATTTTGTTTTCCTGTCATCTCTTGTTTATTTTATAAGAGATTATAGATGCCCCTTGACCATACTTCCACTTGGGGTTTAAATTCTTTACTACTTTCAGTCCTGGGATTCCAGTCCAAGGACAGCACTGCTGGCAGCTCACCTGGAAGGACTGGCCATGAATACCTCAGCAGGCAGTGTTGGTTTAGAAATAATTAGTTTTCTACTAAATTCCACATACCAACCTCAGTTACACACACACACAACCAGAGGAAAACCATTGCAATCTAAAGAAAAACAGAGACCATACTTTTAAATGTCGGCCAGGGTTGTCTAAAGGGCATCTTGGATTATTTGTTATGCCATGCACTTTATCAAGGCCTAAAGGAGGGTCACAGAGGGTGAAACTGAGGAGCTACAGAGGTGCTGGTAGTGTCCAAGCTCTTTCTCCTGCCCTCTGGTTCCCAGGCATCAACCTCCAGAGATGTGGAGCTGCCTCTCAGCTCTCTGGGGTTGCTGAAGAATGAGTCTTGCAGCTGCTACCTTCCTTCTGCAAAGACATAAAATGTAGAACCATAGAATCATCAGGTTGGAAGAGACCCACCAGATCATCAAGTCCAACCATTCCTATCAATCACTGAACCATGCCCCTCAGCACCTCATCCACCCATCCCTTAAACACCTCCAGAGAAGGTGAATCAACCACCTCCCTGGGTAGCCTCTGCCAGTGCCCAATGACCCTTTCTGTGAATTTTTTTTCCCTAATATCCAGCCTAAACCTCCCCTGGTGGAGCTTGCGGTCATTTCCTCTTGTCCTGTCCCCTGTCACTTGGGAGAAGAGCCCAACACTCTCCTCTCCACAAACTCCTTTCAGGTTATTGTAGAGAGCAATGAGGTCTCCCCTCAGCCTCTTCTTCTCCAGGCTAAACAACCCCAGCTCTCTCAGCCGTTCCTCATAAGGCCTGAAGACACAAGACAGACTTAGACCCACGACCTGAACACCAGTCCCGTCTCCCAGCCCACGCTTTTCACCAGGAACGCCCCGCTATGACATCGCCCCACTGCCCCGAGCAGCCGTGACCGGGACGGAACCGCTACCGGAGCCACGGAGGGATGCGAGCAGCTTGGAAAAGCGAACGAGAATCCACTCCCAGGAGCGCCGGGAGAGAAGAGAACACCGAGCTCCCCGCCGGATCCCCGGCCGCCCTCCCCTCCGCCTCGTTCCTCTGGCCCCGCCCCTCACAGACCGGGCCGCGGCGGGCGGGGCCGCGCACGCGCAGGACCTCCTCCCGCGCACGCGCGCTGCGCCTGACGGGCTGGCAGAGCGGAAGCGCGCGCCGGCCGCGTCCCGTGAGGAGTCGCGCGCTCGGCGGCGGGAACAGGCGGGACCTGCTCCGCTCCCTCCGGGCTTCGTGCCTGCGCGTAACGCTGCTCCCCGGGTGCGGACGGGGGGGCTGAAGGGGAGGAGGTTCTGCTCTCTGGCCCGGTTAGGGCTGAGGGGTGTCGAGGGCTGGGGGCGGGGGGGCTGTCGAGGACTGAGGGAGGGGAGGTGTCGAGGGTTGGGGTGGGGTGCTGGGAGGGGGCCGAGGGCTGACCGGGGCGAAGCTGTGGCAGGCAGTCCTGGCTTCGAGGTTGCCCTCTCGGATGGGGGAACAGGCACTGACCGCCAGCGTCTTGGGTCCAGGAGTTACACGCAGGGCTCAGCAGTTTTCCCTCTGCCAAGGAGCGCGTGCTTTGCACCCGTGCCATTTATCCATCTCTGTGGCAGGCAGTGTGGAGAGAGTGATGGTGTGGAGCTGTGATGCTCACCTTGCACGTACAGGTGGCTTCTTGCTTGAGGGACCCTCTGGTGCTGCTCGTTTCAAGGCAGGAGGTGATATGTTTAAGTTGAGACTGACGAAACCAGCTTTGTTATCTTCTGAAAAGCTTTACTTATTCAGCATCATTATTTATGAATTAGCAAATATTAGAGATCTGTGGTTTAGAATCTTTTAACAGCATGGCTATTGTTTCAAGAGGTGTTAAAGATGACAAAGAAGTAGGGAACAATATTAACTATTTTGCGAGGAGAGGAAGGAGAAGGGTAATACTCCAGAACACAACATTTACTCCAAATATAAGAAATGGCAAAAGGAAATAAAAGGAACAGAAATAAGGGTGTTTGTCTGCAGGTGACTGGCATTACATAAGAGTTGAGAAAGCATAATTAATAATTGTCCTAACTGGAGATAGAAAGAAAGGGCAGATGTATTTTATAGAATGGAAAGGCCAGGCTTGTGACATTTGGTTTTGGAAGTCACAAAGGACTCTGGTCTTACTGGACCCAAGTTTAGGAAGCATGAGGGCTCACTTAGGGTAGAATAGTCTATGGAGTCAACCTCAGTCTCTTTTATTGTGCATCTCCTGTGCTGTAGGCACTGGTGTAGCATTGAAAGCGTGCAAATATCATTGTTTGCATATCTACCTATAGATGGTGGTCTACAGCTGTTGTAGATTTACATTGTTAGAGTAACTTTGGTAGTGGTGTTGTGTCCTAACGTTCTATGAATAGTAAATAAATATGGATTTAGTCTGAGCATAGTAACCTAAGTGTGTCTTAGATGTTGCTCATTTATTGCTAAAACAGCAGTTCAATACTGTTGCTGTGTGGGATTCTTGTGGGTATTTTGCCTGTGGCAATTATGCCAAAGTCTCTTAAACTGGATGATGCCTGTTGTGCAAGGGAAGTCTAGTAGTTGTAGGGCTCATCCACTCTTCTGTTAATGCATCCAGTGCTGCCTGTGGAGGGAATGATGCTGCTGCTCCTGATCTGGCAGGAGTACGGCCTTTGACTGTCTCTCACTGTCAAGATCAGAGCAGTTTGTTCTTCACTTTTTTTTTTTCTAACTCAGGCTGCAATACTTTTGATCCTCTAGTCAAAGTTTTCATTTTCCATAGTTTGTGGTTTTGGCATAGGGCAACATTGTTATTTTCCTGTTTCTTGGTTTCTCAGTTTTATGAATATGGTCTTTAATTTGACAGATCTAGCAATGTTTCTTATTGTTGCTGGATCCTTAGTATGGTTAAATGAGCTTGGTGGGAGATCAGTCCTCCTGCCTTTTTGGGTAGAAGGGTGAAGGTGCTCTCTTGAGCCTGATAGGGTTCATCTGGTGTATCCTCCAGGGAGAGGCAGCTGATGGATAGTATGCTTATGCTTTGGAAGGGAGAGGAACAATTTGAAGCTCTTTTTTTAATATCTAGGAGACTGAAGTAAGAATCAGATCAGTGATTGTCATCATTAATGCCTCATGCCGGCATTCCTAGGTTGGTAGCATGCGCTTAATTTTTTTTTATGTACTGACTAATGACTAATGTGGAATTGGTTAGAACACGCAATATAGAGTTTATGGTGGGCTCTGTGCTTTTATAATGCCTTCAGACAATAGCTTCTCCAGCATAAGACCTACCAGTATATAATTAACTTTTCAATCTTTTAAAAATATGTTTAAACCAACAGAGAAGCCTATACCCATTTGTGTTTGCATAGTTTACCTGTGGTGTTCTTAATTGAGAAAATAAGTAGCATTCACTTAGCCTAGGATGTTACTTTTTAGAACAGCACACTTGGTAACTCATTAGAGAAATAACCCTATTGTTACTAATCTAGGAATGGTTATAGTCTCCTTTAAAGAGTTTTTTCTTGTTCAGTGGCAAATATTAGTTTGCGAGCTGCTTGACATATATGGTTGGCCTGAGTATTTTGACTACCCTACAATCTTTTCTACTAGTCTCTTGTAGAATCTTCTTGTGTCACTTACAGGTGAAATGTGTAGAGCTCATCGTGATGATGCTGTAGTCTGTACATGTATGTACCATGTAGTGTTGATCTGGTATCTGAATTCTCTTAAGTGATTTGAAATCTTTTACTCTCCTTACTGCTGTTCTTATGCATATTGTCAGATGCCTTTTCAACTTAGAAGTGGGAGAAATTGCTTTTGGGCAGCCTTTGGCTTGGTGGTTAGAAATTCTCCAGTACTCAAACCCCCTCCCGATTGCAGTGTGCTTCTAGATACAAGGCAGTAACAGAATGCTTCTGGGTGACGTGAAAACCGGGACTGTCAGCAGTGCTGTGGAATGCCTAAGGAACAAAAATATGGATAGTATTGTAGCAATGTTTATGGTGTTTTTTTCAGGTACCTTTTGGCTTGTTACAAAGAGCAGCTATGGAGAAGTGGAGCTTAATGACAATTACTGTTTTACTAGCACTTACTGTACGCTGGACTGTGTCGCTTGGTTCTTATTCAGGTAATACATGTTCATGGTCTGTAAAACAACCGCATGAGAGTGAATTATAGAGCTTATGATAAATTAAAATAAACTTGCATGTAATATCATAGATAGAACACAATGTGTTATTTCAAGTATTGTTGTATTTTAGTGCCTATCTGTTTCCCTGAGGTTTGTGTAATACCTTAATCTCTTGGAACAAAATGATGGAAAACCCCACAACTCCTTTTTTTTAATTATTTTTTTTTTATTATTATTATTTTTGCTAGTGGTGTAGGTGATGATCAGTAACATTCTAGGAGAAGCCATGGAACAGCTGGGTGTTCACCCGTATGCCTTTGTTGTTTTAATAGCTGCAGAATATTTGGTCCAGATGTATACTTATTTAGTCTTCTCCTTTAAGGTCTATAACAGACATGGTCTTAATTTATATTTAGATAAAACTCTGGTGATGAAGACGGTGTAAAGGTGATGTGGAGTGAGTGATTATGCTCTGCCTTGTAGCTACACTTCCTTAAGATCATTTACAGCATGAACTAGAGCTATATGCATTTAATATATGAGGGTGTTTTCCTCCCTATCTTACAATGCTTGCAAAGAACAAGCAAGATTTTTTTTTCCAAACCTCTCAATGCCATTCCTGCTCTTACTGTAAGCTTGCATAAAGCTTGCTCTCTGCATGTTTTTCAAAAAATGAACCATTACTTTAATTCTTCATGAGTTGAAAGAGTCATACGCTTGACCAAATTAAACTCTACTTTTCTGTTAAGGCAGTTGGGAGTCTCATCCTCTGAGTAGCCAGAGCTGTTCAGTAGGATTCTAGTGATTTTAAACTGGTAACTCCTGGGTTTTATTTACTTGAAGGAATTTGTCTGAAGATAAGTTGCATGAATACCTTTTTTGATTTCTTCAGATGTGATGAACCTTTAATGACAAGAGCAAGAAAAAAAAAATTGGGCAGGGTAATGTTTAAACTGACATGGTCCCATTGTTTTGTTTTTCCCGTGGCTCAATGCAATGAAGTTGAGCAAAGAATTAGAAGTAGTTATTCTCTGGAACAATCTCTGGTAGAAATGCTGATCCAACATACTCTGAAACCATGCATGACACAGATACCCAGAAGTGAAGGGATGAATTCTGCCTTCCCTTACTGTATAGCAGTGATTTGCTCTGTGATTTCCATTCTGTTGCTTGCAGTCTAGCATGCTTTTGGAGGTGGGGTCACGATGATAAAACCTATTTTGAAAGGTTACCATTTACGATGACCTTAGCTTAATTGGAATTATTGAGGAAAAATTTGGCTTGATAGATTAACACAATATTTTTTTAATGCATTGCCAAATTCCTGCTAAATGAGCAGAGGCTACATACCTGTGTCAAAAGGCAGCTTCAGCCGCTTAATGTCTATATCCCAGGTAACAATAAAACTGAATAACGCTACTCTAAATTTAAAGTATTTGAGACTCCATTTTTTTTGAGTTCTGATTGGCTATGTACTTGATGCTGGCTGTAGGTGGAAGCTGCATATGCATTCTCAAACTGACAGTTGTGTGATCAATCTCTATTTGGCTTTTACTAATTGAACCTTTGGATTAAGATCTCTTTTGATCATTCTGAAGCCAATTAATTTATTTTCCTCTATTTTGAGAGGGGAAGAAACTGAAATAAAATGTATGTGTTTATATATGTGTGTGTGTGTACACAGGAACACACACATCTACACGCACTCTAAAAATTGGATAGGCCTATTTTTGTATTTCAGTAATCCTACGACAGTTCTGTATTCCACTGAATTTATAGCTACAAAATGAACACTAATCAGACTCCTCCAGTGACCTCACTCGTTTGGGAAACTTAGTTGAATGTGTCAGATAGTGGAGATAATTTATTCCTGGATGGTAGAGTGGATTAGCAGAGATAATCTGTTCTCTCCACTACCCAAGAATAAATAGTATGTACCTGACTCCCACAAACATAGATCATGTGAAACAAATAGAGATGGCTTTCCTATATTTTAAAGAAACTCTTCAATCTCTGGCTGGCTGGTGTCAATATTTTGCTGGAAGTACCATTAGTCCAGTTTCTGTTCTCAATAAGCACAAGTTAATAGAAATAAATAAATATCTGAATAGACATCTGGAGTATTAGCATTGATAAAGCTTTTTCAAATGGGGAGAAAAATAACCTTACATTTCCTGAGACGTGTATGCATCTATGAAGAGTCCTTTAATATAACTCATTGCACAGAACTGCCGCGTAACAATCACTCAGTTGAAAAATGTGTATGAGGGAATTAATGAAAACCAAAATGGAAGAGTTATTCAGAAAGCTTTGTAGATTATTAGAAAAAAAATTGTCTAAACCTGTTGTGTGTACTGAATGGTCCAATTCAGGAAATGACTTCTCCTGATTCTTGATTAAGAACCATGAGAAAAAGGACAGATGCAGTTTTCTTGCTGGTATTACAAAGCAGACAAGAGAGGAAAGTGAGAGGAGCTGGGGGCCTTGCGCCACATTCTAGTTCTAAGTAATTTTAAAAATAAGACTGGTTGTTGCTTTTAATAGCAAGGTACCACGAGGTGACTGAAACACAAGTGAGAACATTGTCAGTTATTATATACTGAGAAAGCAAAGTAGGTCTCTCAAAATCAGTATAAGATGTCCATTACATACGTTTTCTTGTTTCAGAGAAGATGCCACATTTTTCATCTACGCTTGGAAATAATTTTTTTTTGTCAGAAGAGGAAGCAATTCTTCACAGTGAAATATCTTGATAAATGCTTATCACAGAAATATCCAGGAAGCCAAAAGAAAGCATAACGTTTTTTCCCTCATCCTTGTCAGACTGCATAGCAGATGAGGTCTCTTTTTTTGGGGTCTCAGGTATCATAAAGGAATAGAGAATAATATGAGTAATATATTAATATGCAAATACATGTCTGGAGGAAAAGTAATCTGCATAAACTGAATAAATTCCTAAATACTCTGTAATTTCTTTTTAGGGGCAGGAAAACCACCTATGTATGGAGACTATGAAGCTCAGAGACACTGGCAAGAAGTTACTTACAATTTACCCATCAGACAGTGGTACGTGGTGCTGTTTTAGCTCAGGTTACAAAGGGGTGAATGTGATGAAACTTCATTTTGTATTATACTTTAATATGCCTTTAGGATCTCTGCAATGTCTTCTACTATTGTCTGAACTATACTAAAAAACCTTTTGTAGTCATATATCATCCTTTTCTTAGACTGAGGTACCATTGTCTTCGCAAAAAAGAAAAAGAAGCTAAAATCTTTGGTTTTGTCTTGTTAGCTGTGGGCTGGTATAAAAGGTGTTCTTTTAGTAGGTTTATATGAGAGATCATAGATAAGCTTGTTTACTTGGTTTAGAGTAAAAAAAAAATTGGTTCAGCTTTACGAGTTCCAGTTCCCTAACGCACAGATCCTCCCCTGATCATCGACACTGACGAAACCTGTGTGAATCTCCCCTAAGCTAAGAAGCCAGGGTGTGTCAGTAAATGCAGAGACTTGAATTCTTGTGCTGGAAGTGTAGGCCATTTTTTACATCTGTGGATTCGTTGTTCACACCTGTGTTCTTAATACGGAATTTAAAATGTGAGTGTCTGGAATCTAGATAGAAGGATAGCGAACTAAGTTTGATGAGATCACTTAAAGCTGTGGGAAAATTATTCCGAATATTTTGTTTATTTTTGTTATTTCTAAAATTCCTTAGAGCTTACATGGAACAGTAAAAATTTACTCCACATATATGCTAAAACATAAATCAGAATAATTTGAAACTCCAGGTGATCTTCCAACAGGGACAATTGCATTCTGTTTGTCTGGAGTAATTTTTTTCCTCTGCTATCTTTCAGGAAACAGACTGATATGACAGAATAGATTATTAATGAATTGTATTTCTATAAACATACGTGGAGTCAGTTCTCAAAGTATGGCACTCTGTGGAACTCTGCACATGACTTTACATTGTAATTTTGGATCATCCCACTGTCTCTTATATTATAATTTCTTTTTTTCAGTTTTCTGCAATATCCAAACCCCTCATTATGCCAGGGTTGGGATAATGGAGAGCTGACATAATAATAGAGTTGGCAGCTTTGATCCACTCTGCTGCTTGGAACTATATGTACTTAAAATGAAAAGTTATAGCAGTCATTATTTCTAGGCATTCCCAGAGGCAAGATGAAACTGTATTGTAGGTTGGGTTTAGCCTACGTGCTGCCAGCTGGGCATCTCGGTCTTGTCGTATTTGCTCTTCATTTTATTTATGACAGAAGTTTTTTGGATTGGGTCTGCTTTGAGAATTGAATCGCTAGTACAGCAAGGTCATATTTAGTCTTGTGTGTTTGGAAAAGAACATCTCAGCTGACATGCAAGAGGTTGCGTTCGGGGATACTGAACTGTCTTTCCCCTCCTGTATTATAAAAATATGCAGTGTGAAAAGATGTTCTACTCTGCTACGTAAAAATAGTGTTCAAATCTGAAGTTGAGAGTCTAATCACTTCCAGTGCTGTTATTTGTTTAGTGTTTAGTAAACTGTCTGTGCGTTAGGAATGTATTCTATAAATTTGTGTTGGTAAGTATGGCACTGCAGTCTTGTGAGGCCATACTCCTGTAAGTTATCTTGATCTTCTCAGACTTCACTGTCACATTTACTGTTAAACAGGCATGTGTAGGTAATGCTGCTGGATGTTCCATGCTTATTTTCTTTGCTCCAAACAAAGATTTATTTCAAAAAAAGCTGCAGTAAAATACAGTGTGGTTTGTACTTGTGTGAGATTTCTCTGAGCCAGAGGCCAGAATTTAGATTTTTTTTTAATACTATTTTTTAGAGCCTTGATATTATTTCTTAAAGGTTACTTTAAGAATATACTGTCTTATTATCCTGCTGGTTAAACATGTGAAGGGTTTTTTGCTGAATACTGCCATATGTAGGGTTGTTTTTCTTTGTTACAATGAGTTTGTGGAAGGGAAAATTAAAAAACAAAACCAAAAAAGACGAAGCCTGGAAAGTTTACTGCTAAGCTGCAGTTTATTAGAATCTGCATGAAGAATCTGAAGTGCTTTGGCATGAGTGATCTTGAATCATTGGAAAGGAAGCAGACATGCAACTCTAAGAAATATGATTTATCATCAGTTCATAGGATACTTCAGGCAGCTCATAAGGAATTCAAGAAGTACCGTTTACTATAACTAATGTCAAAAATGGGCTGCATTTGAAGAGAGAAACTGGAAAAGCCAAGAGCTTGCCCTCTGGCAGTTAGACTAGTAGGTCGGTCTGTTTCACTGAGATGTGAAGGTTCTGATGCCTTGTTTTTGTAACTTGTCTTTCTTGGATAAAACCTTATGTTTCATATTTGAGAGAGGGGACAATTGTAACTGCCATCATTCCACAGAAGTACCAACACCATGTACAAATGGGAAAATCCTCTTCCTTTCTCACCCATTGTCTGCCTGAATTTGGAAGTAGAAGTAGGTAAACTGGTTGTGGCTGACACCTGGCTGAGGTTCATGACCAGTTAGCTGTTGAGGAGGCAGTACTCTGATAACTTGGTGTTGCCTTCTAAGGAGCTTTTTAGCCCCTCCACTCCTACGTTAATTGTGACAGAATTGCCTGGGTGTATCTGCTGCGGCAGAGTTTTTCCTTCCAGACCTATGCTGCTTTTTGTTTGTCTGCATAATATCTTTATGCCACCCGTTCCCACTTCTGTTCAGCTCTTTCCCAGCAGTATCGTTTCAACTGATGCTTTTCAAAAGTTTCATGTTAGGGTCTGTTGAGTAGAAGCAGTTCACAACTTGGTACAGTACAATCTAAAAAAGTAGCAAAGTAACGGTTTGGAAGTCACCATCACACATTAAATGTGTTGTTCAAGTCCAGAAAAAAGGAATCTAGGATTATCATAAGGAAAATAATTTATTATTTGAGAATTTCCTTTCAACTGGATCAGTTCTATTTCTTTTTTAGCCAATTGACTGCTGTCCTCTGGAATAAATGATGTGCCTGGAAAAATGTAGGTTGGGTTTAAAGGTGGAGGTGAAGACCTGCATAGCCCACAGCATAAAGGAATCTAGAGCTGTGGTAGATGTGTACAACTTCTTGTGCAGGCTTTTTTCTTTGTGCTTAGTCTCTGGTTTTGGGGGTTTTTTTGTTTGGTTGGTTGTTTTTTTTAAATCAAACTCTGTTCGCATCATGGAATTTCCCTCTCTGAATAAGTAAACTATAGCAGCTTTTTAAAATCTGCTGTTTTGCAGACATGAGTGTACTCTGAATCACATCTTTTGTTTTGTTGCTTGAGATTTTTTTTTTTTCGTAAAGGAGATACAGAAGTTGCTAAATCCCTTTTGGATTTTGTATACATTGATAAAAATATTTGGTTTAATATTCTGCCCTTTTCTTAGTCTGAAACAAAGCTGGAAATGTAGATTCTTCTTTAATGTTTTGTTTTTTAGGTACTTCAATACAAGCAGTAACAACCTACTGTACTGGGGCCTTGATTATCCACCTCTTACTGCCTACCACAGTTTTCTGTGTGCTTACATGTAAGTTTGTTTGAAATGCTTCTGTGGAGAACACAAACGCAAAATTCACCTGCCCCCCCTCCTTTTTTTTTTATTCCTCTTCTGAGGGGTAAACTAGTAGCTAAAAACTACCAGTGTGGACAGCTGATGAAATGGGGAGTACTGTTTGCTACTTTAAAGCTCAGGAAACAAATTTTATGTGTATCCCTATTGCTTAAAAATACTACTGCCATTTTTCTGATTTGTAATTATTGCAAGGGGAACTGAAGGGTTACATTCTTCTTTTTGCCAGGTCCTTAAATTTCAGCAGATTTAGATGTCACTTAGATTTTTAGCTTTTCATATAATCCACTGTTGGATCAGCGATGCACAAAGAAAAGAGCTATAGGAATAGGGTGCATTGCATGGGAAACCTCTTGTATTAAGAGTACAAGTGACATTTGATGACTGGATATCATGTAGATAGAATTCTGTTATTGAAATACTTTTTCCACAAGGGCTTTACTGCTGTTGGAATGAGACTTATGGAATAAGAATGTGGGTTAAAGTGCACAGGCAGAGTTATGTGGGGCATCTATGTGAACTGTAAATGGTTTATATTTTAATACTTCAGTATGAAAGTTATTTACAATTGTTTTTTTTAAAAGTCAGTGTAACTACACTGAAGGTGGTTATCTTCCCCTAATAAATATTGTATTCCATGCTTACTGTTCTCAAAGATATTTTTTTAATTGTGAAACAGCAGCTAAAGTCTGTAGTATGAACTGATCTAGTAGTGAGGAAAATATTTTTGATCGCTATTGCTCTTTGAAATGCTTCTTCTCATTTGTCTTAATTCTTGGAATATGCTCCTGTCTGTGTCATCTTTATTGCTGAAAGGAGTGTAAAGGGAAATGAGAACTGTCTGCGTTTTGATGTGTCTGTACTTTGTTTTACAGTGCAAAGTTAATAAATCCTGATTGGATTGCTCTGCACACATCTCGGGGGTATGAGAGTCAGCCACATAAGTTATTTATGCGTACAACAGGTAGGAAAATTATATTTCCTTAGGATGATCATACAGATTTCTTGCTTACTAATTTAACATGTTTAATAAGAAGCTTCTCTGTCTTCACCACTTTATTCTCAGTTCTTTGACTTGGGTGGCTTTGCAGGTCCAGTTATGAACCAAACTCCTGTGTTCTTTTTTTTCTTTTGCCTTCATTTGTGAAGCTGATAAATATAAAATATATAAAACAACTTTTCAACCAAATTGATTCAGTAAAAACTAAAACAAAGCTTTTTTTTTTTTTCATACCGTAGACCCATTTTTAAATTTTGAAAACAGTATTGTTTTCCCTTTCATCCTGATAGATTTGCTTTTCATTTTCAGATTAACTTGGTTTTCATTGTAAAATTATTTTGCGTGGAGACTGGCATTCACTGATTTTACTAACAGCCTTTTGTGTTTTCAGATATCTTTATTATGAGCTGCTATACTTTACCTGAAAGGGGAATATATCTGGTATTTTTAAAGGTGTCACTTTTCTTTCAAATGTTTGCCACTTTCTAGAGAAACTTCTGCTAACAAAAAGTAAAAATATATTTTACCATTTTTATACTAAATTCCATTTTCTCTGGATTATTTTGAACTGCCTCTACGAATTAAATAACACGAATGCAGAAAAATATTGTAGGTAACTTAACTCAGTAGCTGTATCAGTAGAACAACAATGTGGCCAGTGAGCACTTGATTTCTGAGCAATAGCAGATGCTGTATTATCCTATTACTATTTTCTTTCATTTTAAATCTGTCTTTTCCTTGCATAGCAGTAGAGTTCCACAAAATGCTTTCTGACTGCAGTGGCAGAATTTGTTGTTCATCAGTAGCTTTTCTGTACTCCATAAACCTCCTGGTCTGGTTTCTAGTAATTTATGGAATTGAAAAAAAAAATCACTAGAATTTAATTACCCTTGAAATGGTCTTTATTAATTTTGAAATCAACTCACTTGACAAGCCACTGACGGATCTGGGAGGACTTGATAAACACTTTGTAACAATAGCCATTAGAAGAATGCATTAAAATAATTCAGAATGGTCAATGTCAGCTGTTGGTATTACACTTCTATTTTAAGTGTCACTGTATTTGTTTTGCTAAATCCTTGGGTATATTTGGCTTAATACTGTAAAATGATTCATCACTGAATGACTGGTGTCTTTAAACATTTTCTTCCAAAACCTTTGACTAACAAGAGGCAAAGCATATTTTCCTCTTGGCGTGATTGCACATTTTCTGAAATCGGTTTGTAGAAAGTCTGGGATATTTTTCTCAAGCTCTTAAGACCACGCTCAAGAAGAATTCACCTGGTGGTTGAAGCACGAGTAGGAGTTGACATAATTCTAGGCAGATGACCCCACTGGTTTTATTTTCTTGTTGACCCTCTTATATATATTTGCTGTAGGCAGATGATTAAGGCCAAATCACTGGTTTTAGTCTGTTTATCCACATCATTAGGATTCACACAGACACACTGAAGTTTGTTATAATCTAGAGCTCCTTAATTATTTGTGTCTTCAGACGACTATCTGTTCCATCAAACAGCTTGACTGACTAATCATAGTTGATTTCATTTGAGAATTAAGAATGCCTTCTCTCATTTTGGCATGTGAGGAACTAGAGTGTCCTCCCTTATTGACTGAGGCTGTGCCAGGAGCCAAAACAGCTGAACGCATGGAAGGAGCAGCTTTTGGACATTAGAAACGAGAGCATCAGAAACATTAACAATATCAAATTCTGTAGACCTATTTCTTTTTGTCCTTTGAAGTTGAACTACCCTGTTTATTCTAATGAAGAACTTTCTGATATTTTAATGCTTATTTGCCTGTACTTTTACTTGTCTTCCCCAAAACAACTGGAAAAAAAAATTGCTCTGGTGTAACTGCCAAACCTGAGCTATCTTTGAAACAATGAAATACAGCGTAACACAATATAAGAAAATAAAGCATATTCAGCTTAAACAACAATACATAACTTTCGAATGTCAGTTTAATTGAATGACTAAAATGAAGATTTCAGTGAGGAAACAGATACAAACCCCACATTCAGAAGGTAGGCAACTAGTCTTGCTCCAACACAGTGTTATTATCTGAGAATTTAATTTTTTTTTATACCAAATACAACCAAGAAGCAGAGCATTAAGAGGTTGAAACTGTAAGTAGAGTCAAAGATTCATTATCTAAGCAAACACGTACAACACAAATAGCATTAAGATTAGGTATGTTGGAAGATTCTAACATAAAGTTAATCTTTATTTTTCAGTGTTTGTTGCTGATTTGCTGGTTTATATTCCTGCAGTTATTTTATATTGTTTTTCCTTGAAAGAAACATCTACTAAAAAGAAGGCAAGTATCTGGTGTGTGTAAATTAAAAAACACAGAAAACATACAGTTCCACTGTTTTAAAGGTAACATTATGAGAGTTAATTAAAATACAAACCATGATGGTGGTTTCAATGGATGCAAAAGTGATGACGATCAGTATAGCTTGTATTAAAGGCTTTTCAGTTAAAAAGAAAAAAAGCCGTTAACTTACCTTACAGCAATTATTTTAATGCTTTCAACAACAATAACAAAATGCTTTGAAGTTTAGTAGCCATGAACTCCTGAATTATATTGCTTTCTGGATTTATTACTGGGGAAGTAAAACCAAGGTTTGTGCTGTGACATGGGGGAATCTTGGAACTTCTTTGTCTTGCATGCCTCTTATGGTAGAATCAATACATTTTGGAATAAAAAAATCTTCTGATTTTTGGAGTGGTTCCAAGGTTTAAGGTGGCTGTGGTTGATCTTTGAGCTGGTTGGCAAAGAGTAGCCTGACTTCCATTCAGTATTATCTTATTTGTGGAAAATCTTAATCCTTTTCTGTTCTTCGAAACATTCCTGACAGAAGATTACCTTTAGCAAAGATGATTCCTACCTAAACAATGCACCAAGGAGGGGCAGTTTTTTTTACTGGAGAAGTAGTGCATGTTCCTCTGTCTAATGTTTATCTTAAAAATAATTATATCCCCCCTTCTCTATTTTTGATCCTCTTTTCCAGGTTTCCAGTGCTCTCTGCATACTGCTTTATCCTGGCCTCATTCTTATTGATCATGGACACTTCCAGTATCCTTGTTCTGCAGTGAAATGCATTTCCTTTTATAAAGTAACACTGTTGTTTAGTACTTGTCTTTAGCTGGGCAGAAGGTTGCTTTTGTATGCAAAGTGACCTGAGAGGCTTCTGCCTACCCTAAACCAGGGATATTAAAAGAAACTGTAAATATGGAGTATATTGGAGATAAATAGTTGGTATTGGGACAAACCAATTCAAACATGTCTAGCATTCTTTCCATGCCTCAAGCTCGTATTTCTGTCAGTCATGTAATTGCAGTAAATGTCAACGGTGCTATGACAGTGAAGAGAATGATGGCTTGTGTGCCTGCAGTTTGTGTTTGCAGAGAAAATCCTCTTAGATCTGGAGATGGCAGAGGAGTGTGTCAAGTGTAGTATAAGGCATTCAGTTCTGTGAAATGTGCCATTTTATCTTGGCTTTATAATTACTTGAGGCTGGATTCACTTCACTTAATGCCTAATCATTTAAAAGCCAGGCATCTAGTGCCCTCAGGGCCAGCTAGTCAGTATTGATAGTGACAATGTCACAGGTGAGTCTTTTAAAATAATATTTCTGGTTTTATACTTGTTTTGCACATCAACAAGCAAATCCTGTTAGTTGACCTACACAGGCTGTTCTGCACAGTGCCATCAAGCCAGAGGGACGCATTCCTGGAGTTGTGATTAATGTGGGTATTTAAGTACTCCAAGGAGATATTTAATCTCAGCATCTACTAAATCAAATTTTAACTATCAAATAGTTTGCTAATTTGTTATTTTCTTCCAAGAGTTCACAATGCACTTCAAAGGATGTTGAGGCTCTGGAGCGTGTCTAGAGAAGGGCGACAAAGCTGGTGAAGGGGCTGGAGAACAAGTCTTATGAGGAGCGGCTGAGAGAGCTGGGGTTGTTTAGCCTGGAGAAGAGGAGGCTGAGGGGAGACCTTACTGCTCTCTATAACTACCCGAAGGGAGGTTGTAGAGAGGAGGGAGCTGGCCTCTTCTCCCAAGTGACAGAGGACAGGACAGGAGGGAATGGCCTCAAACTCTGCCAGGGGAGGTTCAGGCTTGACATCAGAAAAAAATTTTCACAGAAAGGGTCATTGGGCACTGGCAGAGGCTGCCCAGGGAGGGGTTGAGTCACCATTCCCGGAGGTGTTTAAAAGACGGGTGGATGAGGTGCTAAGGGGGTATGGTTTAATGGTTGATAGGAATGGTTGGACTCAATGATCCCGGGGGTCTTTTCCAACCTAGTGACTCTGCGTGTGTGATCTTAGGAAGTGGATATTAAAAGGAAAAAAAATACATAATGCTACTGGATATTTGAGTTACAGTGCAGGAATTCTGAAGTTCTATCTTTAAAGACATAAAATCTAATCTTTAAAGATGTGGATCATCTGGAGGCATCACTTACAAGAATGGGAAGGGAATTAATGTAATTCATCTTAGGTGAGACAAACTGGTATTCAGAAGGTGACACAGAGTTACAGTTTTCTGATACCTAAAGGCTGAAACAAGGCGGCAATTACTTATTCTGTGTGCCTTAAGTTGCATAGGGCAGGAAGTAACTACCCTAAGTTACTATAGGGAATTTTTTTTTTTTTTACAGAATCACTAGGTTGGAAAAGACCCACAGGATCATTGAGTTTAAATACAGAGGATCATAATTTTTAAATACATAGAAAAATATTTTGAACCTTAATTCAAGTGGAATGCTGGAATAGATTGTGGATGTCGTGCAGTCTGCAGCGTCAAGATCTTTATGAGAACATTCAGCACACCTTACGTCAGGAATGATGCAGGCACTGTGTTAGAGCAGCCAGACATACTACAAGTCTCCTTGATACCTTCCAGCCCTGTGACTCAGGTTAACAACTTCACTAGCTGTGAGCAGCTCCTTAGAAGTCAATAGATTTATTTAACCTTAGCTGCTGCTACATGTCTCTGCCTTTGGTTTTAAAATTGGATTGGCTATTAAGTGGGTGTCCTGCTTGTTTGCTGGTGCTGCCAAACCCTCTGTTTGCTTGTAATCCTCAGCAGATTTGAAGTGCATATTCTGTATTACTGGTGATCATATGAGGAAGATGGCTCAGTTGTGTTGATGTGAAATTGATGAGATCTTAAATAAACTTGGTGATTTTGAGTGGGAAGTTTGAGTGGGCTGAAAACAACACACGCAATCTGAATGTGTTGTCACGGCTAGTTATATTGATGGAGAAAAACCAAAAGATTGTGACATTTCTGACAGCACAAGGACCTCTTATTTATTTTCTTGTGCAAAAGTAACAGTAAAAGACAAAGCTATTTTTTGTTGCAATTTAATAGTAAAGGTAGCTTAGTCTCTTCAAACTCTGCTGAGCTTGGGAATCTGTTCTCAAAGCTATAAGGAAGTAATGTTGCTTTTAGTAACTATTATTCATTGTTTGTGCAGTATTAGCAACTAAGGCAATTGGTCATGGATGAGGGTACATCACAAGTATAATATAATCACAGAAAACCCAGGAGTCCTTGAAATAAATAATGTATAAATTAAATAGTGATGCATTTGAATATTCCGCACGTATCTTTTGAGTGCTGGGAGGAGAGGCTCTTGAAAGCTTTGTCCTTAATCATGTAAATATCAAGAAAAAAATGTTTACTGTGATGCATCTTGCCAGGGTACCATCACAGTCACCGAAAGCCTGGTTGACTGAATGTACATGACGTGTAACTAACATGCCCACCCACCACACACAGTATTTGTCCTCCTGTTTGCCTGTGCAGGCTTTGAATCAAGCCTTCGAAATATAAAATTTACACTTTAAGTACAAGTAAAATGATTTCTGTCTGTGAATAACATAGTCACAACGGGCAGTGGGTTTTTAAAACTATCTTGGAAAAACTTTTGTGTGCCATTTTACAGTTGTCCCTCAGGTCATTAATTACTGACTTTTAGTACAAAGATGTGTATCTTGTCCTTGACATAAGAAAACATATACAACTCAGTGAGCCTTGGCTTTGCCTTGTGGGCTGTACTTTGTTTGTCGTATGACTGGGACCTTTTGGGGTCAGTGGCATTTTGCTTGGCCTTAAATTATAAGCAGATGGAACTCTACCATTCTCTGCCCTTTTTCTGCTATTTACTTGGAAAATGTTTCAAGAAGGGACTAAAAGGAAAGGGGTAAGTGACTTTAAACCATGTTATCTTTCTCAAGAATGCACCCAGGCATCCTGGGTGAATGTGATTCTCCTTATTTGCATGTCGACAGTTCTGAATTAATTTCTAGCAGGTGATACTTACCTTGTCATGTATTCCTCTCCTGAAAAAAAAAATTTATTCTCGAGATCTACATTAGGTATTTCCACTGAACAGATAGTAAAGTCTGTTAAGGTGCCCTTTCTTAGCAGTTTTCATTGTGTAAGCTAAACTAAATATGAGCTGCACTGAGCAACCAGATTAGCTTGGTAGCAGCGGCTCTGTGGGTCGAATCTGGGGATGATGAACTTTTTCTGTGGTACTGGTAGCTCTTTTTATTTAGATTGTTACCTTCAGTTCTAGATCTCCTTTGAAAAAAGGTTTATGCTATAAACTAAGAAATAACTTTTGTTACTAGTAGCTCTGTTTATCTTTTCTATATAAGCTTTTCTTTTGATTACAGGTTAGTATTGTTAATGAAAATAGCAGGGACAGTTGTGGCTTCTTTTGCTGTCTGCTGGCTCCCGTTCTGTACCGACATGGAGCAAATCATGCAAGTACTCAGAAGACTCTTTCCCATTGACCGAGGCTTGTTTGAGGCATGCATGTTTTCTTCTTCCCCACCCCACTGTAAATGTTCTGTATTCTTAGATCCCTTGAGAAACCTTCATTGTGACCTTTAGGGATTTCATGTGGGAGACACACCACAGAACTAGTAATTTGAGATGGCTTCTTCAGCAGTCATTTCTTGCCAGTTATTTAATCCAGTATTTAACCCCAGCTCAGCTGACATCTTCCAGGATATTATGAGTAGACAACACTTATCCCATCATCAAACCCATACTTCAATCCATACATTTTTCCATTGGAATAGATTCCATAGTAATTGACAGTGTCAGAAGACGTAACCTTAAAAGTTAACAGCTTCAGTCTGTGTTTTTGGTTCTGCTCAGCTTTTTTCAACAATAATGTTTTGGGTGCAGCCTGGAACTTCATTTTTGACCCACCTTGTATTTTTCAGTTCAAGATTCCATGATGTTTTCCACAAGTTCTAGGCCAATTCTGCTTTTACTTTTCCTCAGGCTACCGACATTTGCATGCTGCGTGGTACTTGGTGCTGAGTACTGCAGCCCTAATCCAGTAAAGCAGTTACTAATTTACCTAATGTTAATGCCACGGGAGTCTGGGATTAAAGAAAGGATGCTCATTCCCCAAGTAACAGTGCATTTTTGTTGTTTTGCTTAAATAGGGCAGGAGTCTTAATATTACACTTTCAAAAGCAGTTTAAGAAATAAAATGAAGCTTTGAATTTTCAGTGTTTGATGTCACAGGGATTTAAGCAAATGGTTACATAGTTTGATTCATCTTAAATTTCCTTCTAATTTTCTTTATATATAAACAATATCACGACTGGCACTTTTCTTCAAAAGTTAACGCTCATGTACCAACATAGCACTTTATTTAGGCAGCACTATGGAAATGTGTTCAGTCATTCTCTGCTAGTTTAAAAAAATCTCCAACACCACCACAAAAAAGACACTCAAACCAAACCAAAAAAAGCCAACAACCAAAGAATAACCATTTTCCTTGAGAATTATCTAGAATTTATAAATAAATAGTTTCGGTCACCAGTCACCACACTTTTATCCAGTACAAAGTTTAAAAATGAAATCTGTAAACAACAATAACCAGTGAGTCTGAAAGAGCTCAAGGATTTTATTCTAATATTAGCCCAAATATTTTCTGAGTTGATCAGGGGAGTGACTTGCTGGATGCTAATCTAGATAAAATGAGAAATTGTCCACGTAAGCAATGTGCAGTAAATTTATACTGGGGTGCGTGTAACAGGTTCTTTGAATGAGTTCCCATTTACAGAAGCAGTAACAAATGCTGATGGTTGTAAAATTGGATTGGCTATTAAGTGGGTGTCCTGTTTGTTTGCTGGTGCTGCCAAACCCTCTGTTCACTCATAATCCTCAGCAGATTTGAAGTGCATATTCTGTATTACTGGTGATCATATGAGGAAGATGGCTCAGTTGTTGGTGCTTGCAGCTTTCTCGCTGTTATGTCTACACAGCTGTGATTCAAGCAGCTGTTTAGGGATGAGTTTCAGGAGCATGATAGCTGTAGTTACAAATTTAATTTTGAAAGTGATCCTAGCACAACTGCTAATGTCTTTAGACTTCTTGATTTATTAAAGGTTAACTCTGTCATTGCTAGCAAGCAGTAAGCACAGCTAAATACATTCAGGTATGTAATGAAATGTGACAGTATACAGACGTCTTCACATTCGAAAAAAGATTAGTGTATGCCAGTGTTTAATCAGGGTCAGATTGTTTCAGAATCTTACTTTCATGAAATGCTAAGTTTTGAAAGTGAAGTCATGGGTTGAGAAGTAGTCTCTTGTGCTGAAGAACTTTCTCAGTTATTTTAGAACAGGTTTTAATTGAGTCTCTCGAAACTTCCCATTTTTAAAGACCAGAATAATTTATAAAGCACATCTGAGAATATGATGTGTATCTGCAAGTGTCTCTGATTTATCATGGTAGAAACCAAATAATACCCCACCTTCCAAGCCCCATTGCTGTTACACACACAGTATCACTAATTACTTTTTTATTATTATTATTTTTAATATTCCAGGATAAAGTTGCCAATGTCTGGTGCAGTCTAAGTGTCCTTATAAAGATAAAAAACATAGTATCATCTCAAACTCAACTAAAACTCAGGTAAGACATCACTGAAATGCTTTAGGTAGTTTACCTGCTTTTTTTTTTTTTTTTTTAAAAGGAGTAATTTTTGTCAAAGAATTATGAGAAGTGGTGTTTAAAATCTTTTGAAAAAGTATCTTCTGTCCTGTACTATACTTTTCTCCCAAGTGATAAGGTTTTCCCCAAGTACTGTTAGGAATATTTATGACTGAAAATTTTCCTGCTTGTTTATATAGTACTTTAAGCTATTTGGTTGGTTACAACTGAGTAAAAATTTGCATGTTCTCATCTTCAAAGAATTACATCTCTTAGTGCTTTTAGAAGTTGGATTTTATACAGGTCTAGGTCTTCAGGGTCTTGGAAAAGCTTTATTCCTTTTCAAAAGCACTTCTGTTGGTGAAGACTGTTCAGTGCTTTTCTCTTGTGACTGAGTCTCCCAAGAGTGGCTTTGTACTTCTTAATACTACCATTAAATTCCCAACGTACATAGATTTCCAAAGTGACTATATGATGTCATTGATGTAGTTACTTGTGTATTAAAACTTTTTCTTATAAAATTCTTTAGCTTTGCTGTAACTTTCCTGAGCCTGCTTCCTACTTGCATAAAGCTAACTGTCCAGCCTTCACTCCGAGGATTTAAATTTGCATTGGTAAGTGTGTTTTTAATGCTCTTTGTTGTGCATCCACCATTAAGCAATGGTGTACGACCAACAGTTTTATTTCCAGTTGCTGCAATGTGCAGAGGCATGTGTACCATTAAATGCCAACCTGTTGCTGCTGAAGAGCTTGGTTAAAAAGCTTTCTGTATTGCACACTAAGGGCTCTCTGGCCCATCTTTCACAACCAGACTTTTTGCCTTAGGCTCGATTTTCTTTATTTAATGCTGTATTTCTATCATCTTCCTCTGAAGACTCTTTTAGAAGGTTCTGTACACATTAAAGCCTCATTTAGAGTTGGAAATTCTCTTCTTTCTGTTTTGCTTCCAAAGTGCTAGTTTTTCTTATTGCATTGGCTGCAAAACTCAATTAAAAAGTCCCTAGATGGGCATTGTAAGCTCATTAGCGGTTTGAGAAGAAAATGATACTATTTTCCCAAATGTTTGCTTTTTCTTAGTCATATGATTGAATTTAAGCACATTTAACATGACTTACATGCAAAAATCAGTTTTCCTTGAAATTGATGTGTTATGAGGCTGGTCCTAAGGCTCCAAGAATTACAAGATAATTTCTATTTTAAATTTTGTGAGTTATGTTTGAGAGTTTATCCCAACATTGCCTAAAACTAACATTTATTCATTCTAAGAAGCGCTTTGTTTTACAGTGTGTTTTTATTTGGTGGGGGGAAAGACTAGTGTATTGGCTGTTCATGATGATGACGATGATGAATAAAATTTGATGTCAAAAAGGTTCTCAGTAGATGAAGTGTGCTGGTGCTCATGTATGTGAATGTTGTGGTTTCTTGGAGGGGATGCTCTTATCGGTAGAGCTAAGTAAAAGTGAGGGCTTTGGGAAGGTAGTGTTTTCTGAATAGTTCTGGGTAAACAGTTAGTATGTGTAGGTGGCAACAGAAGTGGCTGTATGCTTGTAAGCTGCACCAGAGTTAAGGTTGCAGTTAACTGGAAAAGTCAGATCATTGAGCTTATATATCCATGTAAAGTCTATGCCAGCAGAGAAGCCAAAACTGCTTTGCATTGCAAGTCACAAACTAATACAACTCCGATTTCCTTTTCTAAGGTTAGTTGTGCATTGTCATTTTTCCTGTTCTCCTATCAAGTACATGAGAAATCTATTCTTCTAGCATCACTGTAAGTAAATTATTTCTCTGTAGATATATTTTGATCTTTTCATCATTTTGTTATTGCATGCTGCTTTCTCACTTACAAATATATCTGATTTTAAAAACTCTACATGTGCTTTCCTGGGTAACTTGTAAGCAAACTCACAGTATAAATGCAGCAATGTTGGTCTCTCCTGCCTCACTGCTCTCTTAGCCAGCATTCTGACCAGATTTCCTGGAGGAAGGCACAGCTCTGTGTCCAGGGTGAGCCCAGCTGTGGCTGGTTAAGGGGATGCTGCCATAGAGAGCAGAGGCTTGCACGTAGCTGCCCAGCAAGGCTGGAGCAAGGTGGGAAGCTGAACCAGTTGATACCTAACAGCATTGGTAAAGGGGCCTCCTGTCCCTTGTCCCAAAAGATGTGAGGCAGTTGGCAGCTTAGCTCTTTTGTGTCAATGTCTTGCATGCACCCAAAATTAATATTTGATAAAAGAAGCTTTGGAGAGGCAACCCTCTTAACACTTCTTGTTCATGCCTGACAGGAAGGTTCAACTGGTGGTCAGAGAACTCCTCTTATCTATTAGAAGGCGCCACATGCTCCTTGAAGCCAACAAGAAGCTTTGCACAGAGCGGGCGCTATGTGGCTGTGCCAGTGGTGTGTGCTGTTAGGGGTCTGCTGAGTGACTCTCCTTCATATTGGGCTTCGGTGGGGTGTAGGGAAGAGCAAGGTGCCCCAGCAGAGCTGGATTTGCTGAGCCTGTGGCAGGTGGGGAACAGAGAAAGCTCTACCCTGCCTCCTGTAGTGGGAATGCAGCATCTGTGTGAAATGTTGAGAAGACAAAGTGGTGTCACTTCAGTGTCTGCATATCTGATTTTCCTCTTTCCATTCTAGACCAGTCTGCTTAATCATAAATGAAATCCCTTTTATGGCTACATGGTTTTTACTTGTATCAACTTTTAGGTGAGTTGGACAACATTAACATTATTTTTAAAGTGTTCTTCTCTTTACTTTCTTTGAGTATGACTCAATGTGCACCCACTTCTGTGGGTAATTGTGTTTCAACAGCATGTTGCCCCTTCTCCTGAAAGATGGTCTGCTGCTGGCCTACACTGTGACAATGCTGGCATTTCTGTCTGTCTGCGTGGCTTCCTTTTCCATATTTGAGAAGACTTCAGCAGAGGACCTGCAGCTGAAGCAGTTCTCCCTTTCCGTAAAGGGATATGTTTCTTGGTTTAAGTCATTTCCCAAGATTGTCAGGAGTCTGGTAAGCATTTTAAATTCCTGTGAGTCTTAGTTGCAGCTTTTTGTGGTACTGAAATACTTCCACGACCCAGTTTTATGTCTGCGAGTGTGTGTAAAGCCCCAGACAGGGAACTCCACATTATTTAAGTCTAGGGGTGTGCTGTCGTTTTTCTGCAGTGTCATTTATGTATAGATTGAAGAACACAGAGCACCCAAGTAATGGAAGTCACAGCTTACTTGTTTGGGGTGTTAAATAGCTAGTAGCTAATATATGGTTCCTTATCTTACAGTTCCTTCTTTCTGTAACCCTGATGGGCATCCTGTCTCTATTGAGCGCCGTAGTGCATCCTCCGCAGAGGTTACCGGATTTATTCCCTGTATCTGTCTCTGTTATTTCTTGTTTACACTTTTTATTATTTTTGGTGTACTTCAATGTTGTTATACTCTGGGACTCAAAGAACACTAGAAGTCAGAAGAAAATCAGTTAATCAATCTGTGAAGACAAGGACATAAAGTGAAAGGAGAGAGTATGTTCAGTGAACACTGTCTGGCATTGCAGGTAAACCTGTTTGTGTTGTAATACAATTCCTGTAACCTAAGGAAAACCAGGAAACGCAGTATGCATATTTAAACACAAAATAATAAAAGGGTGTTTCAAAGAAGTAAAATTTTGAAGGGCACTTGGAGATGTGATTTGGTTCTCTTCAGAAGTGTAATACTTTTGTTACCATTTGTAAACTTCAAACACCTAATAAAGGACCAAATTTTGTATTAATGGCAAAGTACCCTGGCTGCATTAGCAAACCTGCAAACTATTTTGTTAGCATTAGATTTACACAATTCCCAGCATAAAAAGTCTTAAGTGAAGTGGAAACTCGTGATGGGTAGCTCCTCAGTTGTCTCTCTGAATGTTTTTATGACATGAAGTGTCTTGGTTAGTCAGTCTCTGCCCTCCATCACCATTTTGAATAACACACTGCAGTTCATCCAGGCTGCTGCACAGGGCTGCGTGTAAGTCCGAGGAACTCTCTGGATGCTGTCATCTAAGCAGATCACTTGGTGCTTTCAGCCGATACCATAGGGAAAAAACATCAGTCTTGCAGCAGTGTTGCTGGCTGGAGATACATAGGCTCAACCCCAAGATGGACCTGAGTTCTGTAGCAGGTTCAGTTCACCCCCAAGCTGTTGGTGTTCTTGTTGTGTGCTGTTTTTGACAACAGCAACACTTCCACAGTGCTGAAGCCAGAGCAATGTGCCACGGTCAGGGCTGGGTGCAGAAGCTGTGACACTGGGAAAGGGGAGGGTTCTTGGGTATGCGCTGGGTTGGAATAAGTTTCTTCCTTTGCTGTCGATGTGCAGCTGTGATTTGGTTTTAACACCATTGCAGTCTTATGACTCGTTCAACAACTATTTCTAACAGCATTGAAAAGCCAAAAAGCCTTGATTCTGCTGAAACACTAGCCAAGGTACTGCAGTGCAGTTTGAGAGCAGGTCCTTGGCTCCTCAGGAAAAAAAGAGGGGGCTGAGCCCCACAGTTGAAAGCCACCCCTTAGTGCATTGTAATTTGCAGATGTAAAACTAAACTCTGCAATTTCTCCCCCTGCACAGTATGGCCTCCACTGCTGATGGTTCATCGAATACAAATCAATTAAATAATTATATACATAACAAATCATGTTAGTCAGAAAATAAATCACAAAGCCAGTCAGGGCAGTACAGTTTAATTAAGAGTCAGTCTGTCCTTTTTCTTTAATCTGCTCTGATGCTATATCTGTGTACATAAAGTAGCAACCCCATCCCTGTTGGAAAGGCTTCTCCCCTGACCTCACTGCACTCTGCTGCATACCAAACCCTCGCTGCCATCAGTGCCCTCTGGGCCATCCCAGCAGCATCAACTGCGAGTGTGTGAATCAGCTGTTCTGGGAACTTCCAACTGGGCGAGTTGGAAATACTGCACATGAAGTAGCTGCACAGAGTGTATTTATTCAAATTTTCCAGCTTTATGTGTTGTGGAAAAAGTAACCATGGCTAAGTTTACATCAGTGGCAGATCACACAAAATACAAAACCTGTGCTTGAATAGTAATGGTAATGCTATTAGGGTGAGTGTGGCTCAGTGCTTTGCCTGCTCTGTAAAGTGCAGGGTTGCTACAATGCAACAAAACTGAAATATTTTTGCACAGATTTAGAATTTTTGAGGGTGTGACTCTTAACCAAGGCATGCGAAAGCTCTGCCCACAGCATGGCCTTTCTTTTTGGAAGTGTGGGCTGGGGGCCACTGATGTGTAGCAGGGCACTACATAAGAATCTTTGTCCCCAGAAGCTGCAAAAGCTAAAAAATGCCACGTTCTCTTCTAGCAGGTCTGAGCAAGACTGCCAAGGGAATAATGCATGAAACAGGAATCAAGATCAAGTAGAACAACTTCAGCTTCTAGTCAGCTTGCTGCTGTGTTCATCCCGAGATTGTGGTGCCGTCCTTCCCGCCCATATGAAAACATTAGTTTTGCATGTATCTCTTTTCTTTGTCCTTGAGGTGGCCTCCAGGGGTGATAAACTGCGAGTCACACGATCCACCTCATGTGGAACTGGAAATGGTTCTTAACAGCCCCAGCTGTTTCTGAAAGGCAAAAGCCTCGTGTGCCAGGAGGTCAAAGAAACAGCAACGGCTTAAATAGCCAAGGCATCTATGAGAAGCGTTTGCTGCAGCAGCTTAGTCTGTGATTTTGTATTTCCCTCAAAATGACTACCAAATTTCACAGTATTTAGTAACTGCCATTGCGTAACAGCTGTAACTTATTGTTGTCCATCATCACCTTTAGTGTTCTTTTCTGGAGAAGTTTTATTCTGGTCTTCTAAGACTGCACTGAACAGCTTGATTTAGACTGGCAAGCAGTTTGTTTACAGGCTTTCTTCAGATCAATAATTATTTAATTCCCAGAGACAGAGGTTATGGGCAGGTTATGGAAACTATTGCTGGTTCAGGCTCACCCTCCATTATCATACAAAGTCATCAGTTGGTGAATCTCACGCATACAACAACCACCGGCATGGAAGGTGTGAGTAGCTCACAAGTCCCTTCAAACCACTGCTGACCCTCTTTCCAATCAGACCACACAAATGTTAAAGAAACATTTTTATTAATTAAAAACTCCCAAAGCTTGAGTGCACATGTGTTTAACCACACACTGGAAAGCATTTATCATTTTGGTTCTCCATTGTAAAAATCCATGTAGCTGTTTGAGTAATGGTACTTTGCAGAGGCAGAAGGGCTGCTCCACTATGTGTGTTTAGGTTGAACGTTCCGGAAATAAATAAACCCTTCTGCTGCGCTTTCAGCCTGAGCGGCTGCACCACACTCACCACTCTGAGGGGCTGGGTGCGTGCTCTGTGGGAGCGGTGGGTTTGAGGGTGGTGAAAAAGAGCAGAGACTGTTTGATACATCATCAAATACCAATGATAAACTGCAGTGGTGACCTAAAAGGCAAATGTTTTACGAGCCATGTGTTTTAACACTATGGGCTTGAACCTCATACCTTTGTAATAAGGTGCCTTGGGCTGACTTCAGAGGACATGTCTTCCTGGCTGGCAGCACTGCCCTGGCTGTGGCAGATGCAGACTAGGAGAGAGGTGTTTGTACACAACTCAAACATAGAATCATAGAATCACCAGGTTGGAAGAGACCCACCAGATCATTGAGTCCAACCATGCCTATCAATCACTAAACCATGTCCCTCAGGACCTCACCTACCCGTGCCTTAAACACCTCCAGGGAAGGTGAGTCAATCACCTCCCTGCACAGCCTCTACCAGTGCCCAATGACCTTTTCTGTTAAAAACTTCCTCCTAATGTCTAGCCTAAATCTACCCTGGCAGAGCTTGAGGCCATTCCCTCTTGTCCTGTCCCCTGTCACTTGGGAGAAGAGGCCAGCTCCCTCCTCTCTACAACCTTTCAGGTAGTTGTAGAGAGCAATGAGGTCTCCCCTCAGCCTCCTCTTCTCCAGGCTAAAC
>WAAB01025966.1:164962-220487 GCA_013389865.1 Piaya cayana
AACCTCATGTCGTTAGACTCAGCCCAGCAGTCCAGCCTGTTCAGGTCCCTTTGCAGAGCCTCCCTACCCTCCAGCAGATCGACACTTCCACCCAGCTTAGTGTCATCTGCAAACATGCTGAGGGTGCACTCAATGCCTTCATCCAGGTCATTGATAAAGACATTGAACAGGGCTGGACCCGGCACTGAGCCCTGGGGAACCCCACTTGTGACTGGCCTCCAGCTGGATTCAACACAATTTCCCACCACTTTCTGGGCCTGGCCATCCAACTAGTTTTCCACTCAGGAGAGTGTGCACCTGTCCAGGCCAGAGGCTAACTTGTTGATCATTTGGAATAACTCCTTGTAAGGAGAGCTTCTCCTGGCTTTTGTGCCCAATCATCATGAGAAGTCATAAATCTGTAGGCAGGCTGTCGCAAAATGATGCATTCATTTAACTTGGTTTATACCGGCTTTTGGGGGATTCATTAAATGAGCCTGCATGCCTCCCGGCAGGAAGCCACCTTTTCCCACTGGAAGCCTAAGATCCGAAGTCCATCTTTTAACTGAGTTTCTTCTCACCCAGTTCTTGGAGGCAAGGTTAGACTAGTGTGGTTTTGTTTTGTTTTGTTTTCTAAGAATAAGGCACTGTAATTATGTATTTATAGCAAGCACATACAGAAAATACAGTCACACAGAGAATGCAGTTTACTTTCCATGTAGCAGCAAACCTACTTCAGCATTTTATACACATGCTTACATAAACTGGCCATGATGTATTATTTACATTGAGATTATCTGGTTGTGCACGTTGTTCAGTTTAAATACATGCCAGACATTTTATCTAGATGTGCACCTGCCGAGTGCAACAAGCAATCCTGAACTGGTATTTGCCAGGGAGATAGGTTTACACTCATTTCTTCTCTCCTTTTAAGTACAGTCAAGCAGATGTAGAACGTCGCGTTGATGTGGAATGCATTTCTCACATAATGCCTGCGTGGAGATAAGGAATGACTGAAATAAATAGCAATCAGGCAATGGCATCACTGCTCATGTGCTCAGTGCAGAATTCTGTGCCGGTCCTTGTGCCCGGTACCAGCCTCACTGGATAAAAAAGAGCCCCCCCCCCCAATGGTCTCCCTTGAACTGTGGTAACATCTTCAGACAGTTCAGAAAAATGCTGTCGTTTTCATCTGTACAACTATTTGAAAAGTAATTGCTAAAAAATCCTCACTGGTGAGAAGCTCGACGTGAGCTGGCACTGCATGCCTGCAACCAAGAAGGCCGAGCATGTCCTGGGGTGCATCAAAAGAAACGCGGCCAGCAGGGTGAGGGAGGGGATTCTCTACCCTTATTCCACTCTTGTGAGACCCCACCTGGAGTATTGTATCCAATTCTGGAATCCTCAACAAAAGAAGGTTATGGAACTGTTGGAACAGGACAGGCTGAGAGAGTTGGGCTTGTTCAGCCTGGAGAATGCTCCGAGGAGACCTTATAACGACCTTACTGTATCTGAAGTGGGCGTAAAAGAGAGCTGGGGAGGGACCTTTTGCAAGGGCCTGTAGTGACAGGAGGAGGAGGAGTAGCTTTCAGTTGGAAAGGGGAAGATTTAAACTAGACATTAGGAAGGAATTCTTCACGATGGGGATGGTGAAGCACTGGCACAGACCTGTAGGACTCTGGAATTATGCTGAAAGGGAAAATGAGCTGCTAAATAGGAGCAAGCTCTGCTCTCCTGCTGTGACATTCATCCCTCCATTACTCCATTCTCAGCCTTGGGTTTGGAAGGAGTAAGGAGGAGAAGGAATCTGTGGCATAAGCAGCCAATAATACTAGGCCAATGCTAGCTCATGGACAAACTGGGTTTTTAAAGCTTTTTTTTTTTCCCCTACTAGGTTGCTTGTGATTACAACATAAAAGTTAACCTTCATTGAGAAACAAAATGCCAGTGTCTGAGCTTACCCCCCAGTCAGCCTGTGGACCTTTTCCCTACTTGAGTACTTTAACTTCCCAAAGGAGAGATGTTCTCACACCACCCACAGAACTAATATAATCTGCACTCTCCATCTTTAGGGACTTCTTTGTCTCAGGAGACTTTAGGAAATATATGAGCATTAGCTCTTCCCATGCACGGGTAACACACAGTGACAGACAAGGTCAGTTGCTAACTGGGCTTTTGCTTACAACACAGGAACTAAGACGAGTGGTCAAAGCAGGAAGAATAAAGCCCCATCAAACATGTGCGGGGGTGTCTGTGTGTGTGTTGGTTTATGATTTCTGCAGGGCGAGTGGTTAAGTTCATGGGGTGGATGGATCAGCAGCAGGGCCAGGCTGAGGGGCAGGTGCAGAGATGGAACAGGAGCACCAGGTGCTCCTGAGGAAGAGGGAGTTGGAAGAAGGCTGCTGCTATTCCAACTGAGCCATCTGCCCTGCAGCCCCCCTCTCCTCTCAGAAAGCAGCACTGCTTGGAGGCCCCCGGCTGGCTGAGCTGTTCCCACAGGCTCTGTCTGGCCTGCCAGGAGGGAGCTGAGGAGTCTGCCTGTATATTAATAACACAGGAAAGAAGGGTGCGCTTAGCAGCAAAGCAAGAGCGGAGCCCCAGCAGTGCGGTACCCCAACCCTCAGCAGCACAGCAGGGCCACCGCAGGCTGCCCCCTTGGAGAATTCCAGGGCATCAGTCGTGGCACTTGGGAAAGAACTTCCCACAGTGCTTCCCACTGAGCTACTGCAGCCTCGACTCAGGCCTACACACTGGATCGCCCTGGAAACGTTTTAAAAGGAAGCACCTCAGTCCCTCCAACGGTACCGCCTGCACCTGGCAGCTGGAGAAGCCACGAGCAGGCCAAGGGGGCCACATACCTCAGTCAAGGAGCGACTTCAGAAACGCAGAGCTACCGACAGTCTGCACATACTCTGTGGAGGAGGAGAATCCATTTAAATAAACAGAACAATGCTGTTACTACAGAAACCGTGAAAATCCCTACACAAACGTGAGTTAGAAGAGTTAAAAGCTCTTAATTTGGGAGGTTGTCTTAATTACTTGTGAGTGCATGCACAAACGCTACACGATCACCAGTGATGACAAAGCAGAACAGAATGTGGTAATAGTATTACAAGCTGGTCCTTCTTTTTTTGCTATTAATAATAACATAATACATAAAAATCCATATCAGCAGACTCAGCAGAATCCAGTCAAAAACTGCAGGAGAGGAGCCATCATCCCAAGTCCTCCAAGGGGAAGGCAAAGAGAGAGGCAATCACACCTGAGTCCCGTACTCAAGGAGGGCAGGGCCAGGGTGAAGGGCTGGGCAGATGGTTGGAAGAAGTAGAGGAAAAGTGTGCAAAGGCAGAAAGGAACTCCGGGAATGAGAACATACAGGGAAAGGGTCTGGAAGCAGGTGCATTTGAGTGCCGAGATTGCCAAATGGCTTTCTGCAACAGGCGATCGGCACTGGCCTCGGTATCCTTAGTGCCGGCTGATGGTTCATACTGCATTTTGATTGCACCACAAAATGGTGAAGAGAGGTCAGAATTATACACTTGATATTAAACATATTGAGAACAACAAACCGTTTTCAGCAGAGAGAATCACACATTGTGATTCTGTGATATTTACAACAGCTTATGCCTAAAAAGACTCCTGCTGTGAGGAAAGGGGCTGCAGACAAAACTAAACAGAAAAGGGGAATGTTCTCTCAGTTTCTCAGTTCTCTCCCTTCGGCAGGCTGCGATCTTGCTTCCTGTTCATGGTGTGAGGAGGAAACCTGGCTGTGGATCTGACAGGAGGTGCCAGGAATGTTACCTGGAGCTACCCAGATGAAGCAGAAATTTTGTCCTAAGCTGGGTCTCATAAGATCACTCCACAAAAAAGAACTCAGCTTTGCCTCAGGTACAATTTTTCACCTCATAAACACAATTTCTTTACACAAATGATCATCAAAAAAATACCACTATTACTTAAAATAGGAAGCTGTCCAGTCTTCTATGACAAGAACAGAAAAAGACTGAGATTTAAGTTGGTTTCTTTGTACTAAATGCAACTTCCTAATTTGCTCTTTATGAGCCCTTCAGTCACTGCTTGTGGCATTCTGACTACACAGTACTTAGAGGACCCAAAGCAACCATGCCAAGATCTGCATTTCACTCTGAGAAGCTGGCCTAAAAATGTATGCTGCCCAGATTCATATAAAATGTCATTAACTCTGCTTTCTCTCTGAATACTTACCATGACAGCCCATTTTGACAAAACTGCCCTATTAATAGTAATATTTATACAGATGGCATTAAGATTTAGCGATTCAAATAATAAAAAAATATTACTTACTACTCATATATTCCAAAAACTTACAATGCTTGTTGGAGCACTTTAAGCTTTTTTGGGGGCTTTTTTTAGGTTTATTGTGGTTTTTTGTGTGTGAACTAATGAAGATAATGAGCTGCTCTTCAAAAAAATGGACAACCCTTCCCTCTCTTGATAATTTTATATGCAGAATTCCCAAGTAAGTTGAACTACATAAAACCAAAGAGAACATCAGCAAAACTTCTGTATGAAAGTTTGTTGTGAGCAGAGTTGCCAGGAGAGGACAGGCTCTGGTGAGGCAACTAGGACGGCTGGGCTGCGGGACTAGGCTGCCCTTGCTCTCCTCCTCGGGTCAGTGCTTTAGGGTAAGGCTGCCCTGAGGAAGTCACCAGAAACCTCACTCCTGTGCAGGGGGCTGGCAGCAACCCTAGTGCCCTTTGCCATCCCTGGTCCACAAAAACTTTAAAAGGGCAGAATCTTCCCAAATTTATTTTCCCGTCCTTCTTTCCCCGCCATTCTTTGCCAAATTTGACTGCTCTAAAACATTTACAGATCTAAAAAGCAGAGAGGAAAAAAATGTTCACCTGTCAGGTGATATAAAACCAATCTTCTACTAAATGTGCCAGAATAATTTTTCTCCACCTCAACCACAGTTAAAGCCTTCAGTCTATTCATTACTGTCTTTTTACTGTATTTTTATTTAATAAAACCTATTAAGACTACCATACAAATCTCTTTACTTATGCTTTTATCTTTTAACTGATCAATTTTTATATTGCTGACATCCCTTCTTCACCATTTGCTCATTTAAAAATTCATAGTATATGAGCTATGTCTCTGGAGAAAACGTCTATAAAATTTGTTGCAGCTGGCAAATGTGTATGAGTCAGTGATAGCACATGACTAAATGCTTCACAGAAAATAAAATTTGTTTCTGTAGTAAGCAGAACTGTTTAAATGTTATTTATTTTTATGTTTCAAAGAAAATATATTGTGAAGTGCTGCATTGATTTAATACGCAACAATGTCTGTGTACACGCTGTACAAGGAAAATTTATGAAACCTTTGCACAACTCCTTTAATTGAATTTTCCAAATCTCTCACCACACACAAATAATCAATATCTTCTGCAGAGAAAACCAGTCAGAATTATTACAGTCTTTCTTTTCAATTTTGTTGTCATCAGCACATACAGAGCACCTGGATATTTGTAATGTCTGGATAGCAAGTTATTTACACCTCTTAAACATATAATTGCTACTAAGTGAGTCCAAACTAATGTTTCTTTTCTTTTTTATTTTAAATAATTATATTCATGGGAGAAAGCAGTATTTATTCTCACGCAGGAGTTGCTACATGTAGCTCTTGAAAGAACTACAATTCTTTTGAATTTTTCATTAAGCTTAATACTCTGAAGTCTAGATCCACTGCAATTAAACATGAATAGCTCTTGTGTCTGTTAAAAGGTATATAGGAAAATAGAGTATAAACACAAGCGCGAAATTCATGAATAAATGTGGCTGACACATAATACAAAATGCAGGTTGACAGTTCTGTATGTATATATGTCCAAGGCCTATAGTCATATGTCTCATGTGCATTTCTGTATCTGCCACAAAAGTTAATAGCTTAATATTTCATCTACATAGCAGAGGATGTTAAATCATTGGAGAGGTTTGCAATTTGCCCCTTCTTCCCATCCAAAAAGCTTATCATGTCAGTGCCCTCAGACTCAGAGGCTTCTCAGATCTCGTGCTGTATTTTAAAACATGCACTCATATGGTGCAGGTGCAACCCAGCAAACCCAGAACTCACTGGGAAGGAGAGCAGCACGTGGGGTCAGAGACCTGTGCGCTGGCTCCTTTGCCTTTCAGTGGCTTTCTTTCCCTTGATGCGATTTCACACCCGACCTAGGAAAAACACCAGCACTGCAGGTTTCCAGTGCCAGGTGACGTGGGTTTTGTTCCCTCTTCTGGACCAGAAAGGATTTTGAATAGTTACAAACTAAACCAGACTCACTTGTGGAGGATGAGAGAGGTCAGATTTAGCCCGAGCAACAACAGCTTTTAACCCATGTAATAAAAATTAGAACACAACACTCTCTTCCTAAAGTTGCATGTCGGGGCAGTCTCATGGTTAGTTTAGACTGTAAGTGCAGGAGGTTGGAACCCTTTCTCTGGGTCTCTCTGGGTCAACAGGTTTATTCTACTTTATTTTAGAAAGAGGTAGAAATATATTATAACATTGATTTACCTTCACTCAGACCCCACGCCCAAGCTACTGAGTTGCTTGTACACAAAGCCCCAGTACAAAGCTCAAACTCAAATGGATATCAATTAGGATAAACTGTGGAATAAAATATTAACATTTTGTCTGTTTTGAGAGGCAACTCTGCTTATTATGCAGGTGTCTGTATTTTGCAATGTTAGTGAAATGGGATTATCTCTTTTCACTGCCTTCAAGAAAACTGAATAGTTGAGTGGGAACTCAGTATCACTCAGCTTCTAAACTCTCCAGCTTTGCTTTCATTAGTAATGTCAGGTGGAGCTAAATGAAAATCCATCTAGGTAACCCTGATCTAGTTTCTTGGGAAGCCACCACTACTGTTGCAAAGAGTGCAAACTTCATCACTTGAAAGGTCAGAATGGTAACAACTAAACTTAACAGGGGCAATCATACTTGTCCATGGGCTTGGCCGGATGAACAACGCCACAGAAAAGAAAGTATTTTTTGTTTCATTACAAGATAGAGTCTGAAAATAGTTTTACTTAACCCTGCAAGTATTTGATCTTCTATAATGCTCTTTTGTTTCTTTCTTGGACAGTAGATGGAGTGACAGAAGTGATTTATGTCCGTGTTTTTCTTTTTGGGAAGCCAAGTAATTTGTAACAATCACCTTAAGTAGCTTTCTTATTTAGAATGCTATCTTCACTGCTGAAAACTGTGAACCTCTTACATTTCCCTTTAAAATATGCATATCACAACCTACACAGTTATTCCCAGTACACACAAAGCATGTTTTGGACTGCAGCATACTGACTAGATTTCATCTCTTGGCAGCTTCTTTATAGTTTGCTTACATTCTATTCAAAAACATTTTGTTTACTGTAAATGCTAGTCATGGACAAACAACGATGCCATTTTTTGTGCTGGTCACACAGAACGATATACTGAATCCCACATAATGCTGCCCATTGAGAAAGGAATGTTTTGTATTAAGTCGTTTTAAGTAGAGGTTGTTTATGTAAAGTAAATAAATTTCATGCCTCACCATGTGATGAAAATGTGACATTCCGCCTCTATCAAGCCACAGAACAGTCATAAGCTTTAAGTCTTGAGCATAACTAATTAAAAATAATTAGGAAAAACCACATCCAAAACTAAAAGGCAAAGAAAACATCTCCAAATGGTTTCCTTTTATCACATACTTCTTAGTCTCTCCTACTACTGTTATTTTCAAGACTGCAAAATTGAATTTATTCCTTATTAAAGCAAAATCAACATTGAAACTGCATCAAAATTGGTCAACTTAAACTGAAAATTCTGTTTTCCATCCTACTTTCACAAAATATCTCATTTCTCATCTAACAAGACTGGATAGAAGTTTAGCGTTCGGGGCTAGTTTCTAGAGCAAAGACAGAACTATAAATGTATATCCTGGTGACCATTAAAGCGCAGTGCACAGGGGGAGCAATGACTGTTTAAATCTGCAATGGCCCATAGCCTTCACCATTATCAGTGCCAGTCAGGGGCTGTGACTACTGGAACAAAAGGACAGAGGGAGCTGTAAATCAGAAACAGCAGATTGCACAAATGAGCCAAATTCCTTAAAAAGTGATGTCACTCCTTTTCATTTTGTGGTAATCTGCTGGAGCTGTGGAGACCTAAGTTTGATCAATTTTCTTTCCTTTAAGAGAATTCCCCACAGCAGAAAGAACCTAGACCTGTGGAAGAGCAGATACAACCAAAATTTGAGGGACTGTGTGTGATATGAAGCAGTCCTGTTGCTTGGGGCAGTAGATATGCCATCACTGATTTTGATTCTGATTTTGCTCTGTTTTAAGACAGAATGCACAAAGGTAACAGAAATATCAGAATATCAGCAGTCAATGAATGTCTGTAGATTTTCCTGAGTGTAGGAGAAAAAAATAAATAAATCTTGTGTGTATCTCCCTGCCACCTCTCAGTTAGAGAAGGCACTAAAGTGGCTATGTGGGGCATGCTATATTAAATGCCACCAACTTCAAATATTTTCACAGCACTAGTTATGAAGAAACCTAATAGTTAAGATTTCACAGTCCCCTGGAGTGTGCTAAATACCTCACAATACATATAAGGTGAAAAAGGTTTTGCTGCCAAGACTGTATGTTACTTGGCCTCCACACTGAAAATATGGGGGAGGAGGAGAGTGAGGAACAAGGATAACTGATACACATAAAACATATGCAAACTTGCTAGGACCTGGCTGCACTTATTTCCAGACTCTGCCTCAAGTGCGAGACCATTAATGATTCCCTTTGCACAGTTTTATGCAGAAATACCCAGTACAATGAAAATAGTAGAAAAGATGAAGTTCATACGCAGGCAGTGCAAAAGTTCAGGCTAGTCTGCACGTGTAGAAGAAACACATTTGATTATCACCATTTTTACATAGTAAAGGTTACCCAGCTTATTTCAAGTGGAAAGAAGGAATCAACTAAAAGGAATAATCCAAATATCTGTTACACAGGAATTTTAAAAAGTTTCTTACCTCGGGCTGGAAGATTTCCCTGGTTTCTTTTCAACAGCTGCAGTTGTTCTGCTTGGCTCACTAGTTAAATAAATAAATCAGAAATCAATAAATATTGCCACAGAGATTTCAAATAAAATAATACCAAATACTTTGAAAGTGAAAAAGGAGGCATAGTACTTTTATCTATGTAATTGTGCTCAAAAAAACTAACAAAAAAATTTCAATTAACACAGTTTTGAGAAGTTTTGCATACAAGCCTCATACCATATTTTGTTTCCATTTTTGTCTTCTAATGCTGTCATGGTACTTTGTTCCTAATTCTAAGATGGGGGAAAAGGATTCTTTCCCATTTTGAAGGCAACAAGAAGCTAACAGACGCAGTGGACATAACAGAAGGTGTCAACAATTGTTCTGCCATCTCCTCTGGGCACTCTTACTGCCCTATCCAGAGTGTAGGGTAGTAATGTAAACACAGACTGTCTTCAGAAAACTTCATTGTGTAAGAAAGCATCTGCTTATATGCATTACAGTGGGAACTAGTACAGTGTATACACATGCAAAATAAAAACTGAGTGAGCATTGGAATACAAGTCAGGAAAGAAATGGTAATTTAAACAACAGGAGCTGCTGGAATTGTGTGGTGCATAAATTCCAGTGACGGCTGCATACATCTAATGCATTAGAAGAGTCACTTGATAAGAAAAACTCCCTAGCACCTGTGGCTTATTGTCGACTTGCTTCCACCGGCAAACAAAGCAGCAGTCTCAGTCACCCTAGGCTTTCCTTTCCTGTAGCTAGTTTCATTGTGTTCTCACTGCAGAAGACAAAGCAACCAGACAGGTTGTAGAACAATGTATACTGGCACAACCTCACATTTGCAGCAGGTTAAGAAACTGCTTTATTATTTTTGCATGTTTGTCCAGAGACTGGACACAGGGATTACATATATGTGTACCTTATTCATATTCCCTGGTCAGCTGGAAATGAGATTCTCAGAGGCTGTCATGAAATATCTACAAGAGCAACATCATGTAGGCAAACCTCTGAGAAGTAGCATTAGGTAACTGCTGTCTTAGACACACACCTGTACCACAAACTTGTCATGCTGGCACAGGAAAAAAGTGTTGCTATTGCAAGAACAAATGAACAAACTGTTATCAGGCATGAAGACTGGGGTGCCTTGAAAGCCTACAGCTACCTTTCACCATGTTAAATTGGAGAGGAATGACCTGAAAAGGGAGATCTCTGCTTCTTCTCCTTGAAATAAAAAAAGAGCTTTTCTGCTGCTATTACCCATAATGCAAGTTTTTTGCATTAGATAATTTCCCCATCATGTACCCCCCTTCTAGCTGCAGAGGCAGTTGGGAAAAGAAGTATGAAAACGCGCTTTTCACTGTTGAGGATTAAGTGTCCCAAGAACCTCTAACTTGCAGTGAGGATAAAGAGTTTCCTAAAAATGTACCCATGTAAATGAAAATCTTTGGCTTGCTGGGTTCCTTTGGAAAAAGTATTATAGATGTGCCATCTGTAAAGTGCCCTTATCCCAACACAATAAGCATCTGGTATGTCCATCATTTAAAGACAATAGCGATTTTTAAAGCCTGGAAACCTATATTCAGCCTAATCCTCCTAACAGGCAAACAAACAAAACAACTTCCTTGCAGAAAGAGAAGAAAGGCAAAGCAATCAAAGTGGAACCGTTTAGCCTAATCACTATCTAACTACCCACTAAGTATCTAACTATTTACATAACAAAAGGTGTTGCTCTTGCAAGTTTTTCCTCCCCATCCGTGCCTGAGTTAGAAGAGCGGGCCGCTGGGGTTGCCTTTCTTTCATGTCCCTGGTCGGATGCACAAGGACACTTAAGGTGTGTTTGTGCTGACCAAAAGAACTCGCACATCAGAGTCCTGGGGTGGAACGCTCTATTATACCTCCAAGTGGGGCATGCCTGTAGGAAATGTCTGGAGTGATCGTTGTTAAACTGTTATAAAGGGGATAAATATTATTGAAAATCCTCCGTACTCAGCACTTCGGTTTTCTGCAGCTCAGCACTCAAGACGGCAGCCGAATCCGAGACACCAATAACATTTCCAAGCTCTCTGCTGCCCTCCAAAGCCTGGAAAACACACATTCAAGACTCGGTTCAATCTCATTGTAAACGACCTACTCTGACGCCTACAACTTAGTATAAACATCTGAAGGAAAGAACTGTCCGCAAATTTTCATAAGCTATAAACGATAAGTGTGGCTCCACCTCACAGAAAGTCAACGGGATTAAAAAGTGTAAGGGTGCAAGAACACAGCTACTTCTGAAAACGGTGCCTTCGAAAGTGTTATTTAAAAATCTCCTGTTATTTACGTTTCATTCGTAAGTCTTCAGCTGTTTAAACAGATTAGCACTTGATCCCCAGAAAGCACTCTTGGCACATGGACAAGCTTGCCAGAATATGTCAGTAAAATGGAAATCTGCAAGCGTTTAAGATTCCATCAACCACTCTCCTTGGCGTTTCATGGTAGACCTAAATCCATACAATATCAATCTCGGAAAAAATAGAACGAATTTTTCAGTAGGGTCGTCTACATAAACATTTCAATTAAAATATTTTAAATTACTGTTGGTCATTTTTTGTAAATAAAATATTGTCAGATTGCATATGTAAGTAAAATAAATCAATACAGTACTTTGAGTACACTGAATTATTTGTCAGATATTGATACACAGCAATGAACCGTGTGCTAAATTTATCCAGGAAAAAAAATTACTAAAACAGAAGTTATTTGCATTTAAGTATGTATTAAACAGACTATTAAATGATGATGCATTAATGGTAAATTAAATAGTGCAATCACTTCAACACAAAGGGACATTTCACCTTCAAGGACATAAAAATCTATGCTGTAATAAGTCATACCTCAATTTATGAACAACAGCTGATAACTACTTCATTTGCTTTTATTCGTGTACTAAATGAGAAGCGATAACAAATAAAAATTGTGTTCCTGGAAAAGCAACTCCTCTACCTTAAAAACAAAAATCTACTTAGTTCTGGATTGGTGGGGCTTTTTTTTTTTCATTTCTGGATTTCCAAGACAAACCTGTGTGGTTTCAAGTATTTTATTTGCTTCTTTATTCCTTAAAACTCCAATGTTACATACAATATTTTAAGTTTTAATCCAAATCCTATATTAAAGTACATTTTAAAAAAAATCAGTGTAAACCAGACCTTTAGGCTTCTCAGATTTTCTCTTATTTTCAGAATTCTCACCAATGAACTTTTTACTTTGGACTGCAATTCCATGAACCTGCATAAAGTTAAAATAAAACAATTTAATTAGCCACATCAGGACTTGCAGAATATCTGTGTTTACAATGTTTGTCAGTGTTTCTCCACATTGTAATCAGGATGGATCCACATAAACTATGAACGGATGGGCTGTGCAACCTGATTGTGCCACATAACATCAAATATAACTTGCCTTTGGTTAGGATTTGTATGCGAACTGCCAAAAGTACATACATCCTCATTTTAAGAAAAGCAATACTAGAGGATTTTCTTATGATCCTGCAGGAAGACAATAGTAAAACTAGGAATTTAACTAATCTGTCCCTAACAACAGGTGAGCTCACCAAACCCACAAACTGTTTAAGATCGTCCAGTTGTAGCTGCAGGGAATAGGAGAAGTTAAAATCAAACCCAACAGAGAGAACATTGCAGGATGTTTTTTGTTCCTATCTCCCCTTTTAAGCCACAAATATATTTTACTACCAGTGCAGAGATGTACAGCTTTCAGTTTAATGTATTTTGCCATAAAAATTACAATAACATGCACTCAGATTAGATCTAAATGGCAGACTTTAATGCATGATTAAGGATTTGCACTGAATATGTATTGAAAAGAAAAATCCTTCCATGAATGTTTAGGGTATTTTCTCTGAACCATTTAAAAATGCAAACCAAATGGAGACAACAGAGGAATTAATCTATTTACTACTTCCTCACACATAAGGGAGAATCACAGTTATAAGAAACTTTACAGTTAGATACAGAACTACAGTATGAGAAAACCTTATCACTGTTGTATTACAACACTAGAACAGAAGGCTAGACAGAAATGAAAATCCTAATGTCAGTGTCTTGTACAATGTATGTTCCAACTGTTAAAAATAAAGTGTATGAAAGTTCACATAAATATTACCATGCGGGTGTTATAAGTGTGTTTTACTGGCATGTCACTAACAGCTAGTCTGCTGCAAATCTTGCAATTTTTAATAACCATATTGAATTATCAAATGCAAACATTTACATGTCAGTGGAGACTACGATTACTTCAATTGTTCTGTTTACAGTTTTCAGTTTTCCACTGGTATAACTGTTAAGATTTTATTTCTCGCTACCTAACATGCCATCCAAACAATTCTACTATCCGTCCAGCTCCATCACTTAGAAGATACTTACTGTCCTACACTGAAGAAATTTCAAGCTAACGGTGAGGGAAAACTTCCCTTACAAAAAAAAAAATCTCCAACACACAGAGTTCAAGTGCAGTCAAAAGGAAGAGCTACAACTTCAAACACAAGAAACATAATATTTAGTTGAATAAATGTCCCAAATATTGTTTGTTAGTAAAAATTAAAAGCCAGCATAAAATCTCTAGCCTCGAGGGAATTTTCAGCTGAGACACCAGGTACAACTGTGATACAAATATTTAATCCACATAACAGAATACAGAAACAGAATAACAGGATCAATGTATAATGAAGAACATGATGAAAGAAACCCGCTTAGCTACAACCCCCAACTATTTAATGTCAGCTAACTAGCCTGCATGAATACTGCACGAACATGGTGATATTTCTTCCAGTAACACAAGCTGCAGCACCGCAGCTGCACTGCGCCTTCAGTATCAACAGGACATACAACACGGCCTGTTGTCAGAAGCAGGAACTTGAGGAAAGTACAAAGAAGCTGGTCAACAAAGAAATATGTGGGCAAGGGAGGTCTGCATTACACTACCAGGTAAGCTCTTCGTGACAAACCAGGGTAATAGGAAATGCACCTTATATTTTGGAAAGAAAGTCTGCCAGACCTACAGAGAGGAGAATTCAAAGAACAATTTGAACTGGATGCACAGGCACTGGGCTTGAATGAAATACAGGACACTCGCATTACACAGAGTGATAAAAAGTATATAATATTGTAGAGGAGAGAAGAAATGTGGTAAAGCTATGCTGATGCTGAGCTTTCAAGACTTTCTTGAAGACATGTCAAAAATATACATCAAGATGACAAGTTAAAAGTATCATTAAAAGACAGGACAACACTATAGGATAATAAAACTTCAAGAAGACAAAATGTAGACAGTGTTGAAGGATAACAATAAAGAACTTTTTAAAAAATTTTGCTAATAAAAGATCACAAGAGTCTGGTAAATGCACTTTCACTTAAATAAAAAGGATGGAAATGGATGGAGGACTATCAAGGATAATAAATACTGTATTAGTAGCAAGAAGTATGAACATTCTCTTTGAGGAAGGAAACTTTCAGATTTTTAGAGCTTAAGCTCTAGTCTAGCTAAGTAGTTTTCCTGAGCACATACAACTTCCATATTATAAGAACTGGTAGCTTCCACGACTTCCTAATTGTGTACCTTCCCTTAAAAGATGAAAGGCATCCTCGATACAATCCACCATACATGATTCACAGCTTTCCACTTTTTCACCCATTCCTATCATAGATGAAACAAATATTTCTTTTGTCCAACTCTAAGGGATAGATGTGCTTGTTTTGGCTGAAATATGTAACACATTTAGCCTGACAGCTCAGTGTTGGCATGGAATATTTCAATTCACTTTTCAGCTGAGATCTGGCAATGTTATGAACAACGTTATAAACATTTAAATAGTTTTTTTCATAACAGAAAAGATCAAGCCATACTAACAACATGAGGCACTAGTAGCCTTACTTCTAACACATTCTATCACTTCTCCTTTCTCACATTTATCAAGTTTAGGAAAGCAGTTTATCACATATTTCACCTGAAACATTTAAGTGCTTTATTGAGAACTGCTCAAAGTCCATTAATGTCAGGAAGCTTACAGCTTAAAATAAGATTGTGGCAGAAAAGACAAGAATTTTAAAAGATTTTGCAAAGCAAACACAAGGTTTTGCTATGACCATCTGAGACTATTTTTTCATCAAAGAGTGTCCTGCATTACTGGCCCTGTGTCTTAGCCAGTTAATCTTTAAAAAAATAAGGTAAAGAACGTACACCTGCAGAGGAGTCTGGAAAGGCAAAATGTACCTTCCTTTCAGTAGTCTGATTATGATACCTCACTGTGCAGTACTATGAGTGTGACTCCTGTAATTGGCAGTGCCTTTCACCCTGTGAGAGACTGAACGGGCTGGACCATTGTATTGCGAAACCTGCATGAATCTGTACCTCTAGCTCTAAGCCTGCCACCCAGTGCCTCTGAATATCCAATCCTGTGGAATGAGAAGTATTAAAAAAAGTAATTGCCATGAATTTAATTCTGTATGATATATAATCTTTCATAAGTAAAAATCACGGCAGAAGACACTTACGCATCCTCCTCTGTTTGAGGCTGCCCTCTTCTGGATAATCTGCTTTCTGAATTGTTCTGCTTAGTTCCATCTCCTAGGAGTTTCACAAGAAAGAAAATAAACAACGATGAAAATAAGAAACTGAATATTTGAAGCAGTCAAAAAAGGTGTTAGTATGAACCCTGAATGTTGAATGGTCTTTTAGGAAGAAAGAAAACTCAACACTCATGAAGTAGGATGGATGTCCTTGTAATGAAACACTCTAAGGTCACTATAATTTACTCTTTTGACCTCTCATCACTTCACATTACATTTATATTTGTGGAAAACTTGGGATTATGTTGGGCTGTCTAAATACAACATATTAGCACAGAGCATCATCATGAAAATGCTGCATTGACTGAGCAATGAAACCTCCATATTCCTTTCATAAGAACTGCTTGGCCCCAACTCCATCTTGTAAACAGCTACAAAAAGAAACTGCTAATTATTTCTAAACATTCTGACATGTTATATTGACAATATAAATATTTTAGCTCATCATACTAAGTGGTAAATCCTATGCCAATTGCCATTATTCTGCATGGTGAGCTGTATTTCTGCATTTCAGATCCATGTTTCTGTGAGGAAACAGGAACAGGGTATTACCACAGAAATCCATTCCCATGGATTAATTAATAAAACTGAGTCTCATATGTGGTGTTGGTAAACTGGTGGGCTGCCTTTCTGCCACTGTAGGTTGGGTACTCTTAAATGCCTGGATTCCAAGTGTCAAACATAGGCTGCTCTCCCAGAGCAGGGGGACAGGGGGATGTTTGCAGTGATGCCGATTAGATGAAGAAAGTTAGTGCTGCATTAACAACATCTTTGGTTCACTGGTTGCTGTCTACTTGAGACCGTTCAACAGACCCTAACAAAGGCCTCATTATGTGTATTGTTAAGTATAACAATATACCTCTGATTATAAAAGATTTTCTGAATTTCCACCTCTTTCCACAATTTATCACAACCTATACAATTCAGACAGAAATAATATTAGAATAAAAATAGGTTAAAATGTTATCTTGTGTATCAACTATTATTGCTTTAAAGTGATTACATGAGCTTGTCAATTCTGCTTGCCTTCCAACAAGCTGACGTGCCAGCAGAAAAACTACTGCCTCCCTCCTAACTAATATGTAACAAATAGCATTTACTGTCCCATTTGATAGGATCCCACAGTACCAGACTGAAAACCTGAAAGGCTATAACTATTCAGGGTATTGTGCTCCACACAATCCATATAGTCACCTCTTGACACTTCCAAGTGTTATATCTGCCTGGGTTCCAGCAACAGAGAGGTCACATCTGAAGAGCAGAAATAACTTCTATTCAGTTGCAGCTGAAGTTGAAGACATCACATAACATGGAGTTTTTTTAACTTCCACCTTAAGAACTGTCCCCCTCAACAGACACACACTCAGTCTCCCATTTCCTCCTGCAGAGTAAAAGCTCCCTTTTTGCACGCAGTTCTGTTCTTCTGTGCAGTGGATTTCTCTTGGACCCGACACTCATTAAAGACAAAATGGCAGAGGTCTATGCATACATATGAAGTGCGAGAGGCATCATCATGCATTCCTTCTTTTTTTTTACTGATAACAGTCTTCCCTTAAACAATGAGATCATTAGTGCATTCAACGATTAGTGACTTAGACTCAGATACCAGTAATTCAGCTTTAGAGTTCACATTACTTGTAGACATTCTGACTACGTTCATCTACTCAATACCCAAGAGGAAGGTTTTTCTCTGGTGCCGAAGAAGTTCATAAGGTACTTTAAATTAGTTCTTACCTGCTGTTCCTCCAACAGATACACAGACCTTCTTACAAATGAAGCTGTATGGGACAGTTTAAGGGGAAACACACCTTGAAGTGAAAGATTTGGAGGAAACTACAACAGGTCTTTACCATGGCCTTAATAAATGAATTGATACTAGAACAGACCCTCTGGAACGAGGTGCTTTTCACATTTTAGAATCATAGAATTTTGCTGTAATATGGCTCCTTTCTGACATAAGACACAAAAAAGAGAAGGCACATTAAGCATTAACACTTTGATTTCTTCTTGCAAGATTGAAGTTATTACATATAAGGCACTCAAGGATAGAGTAACTTTTACTATTTTGTAGAAACACTTAGAAATACTTCAGAATGATAAGGTGCTATAAAAGTTTAGGCTGTTTCACTACAGCACTTTAATGTTAAGACCCCAAAGTATTTCATTTTAAATCTTAAGTACTAGTAGAACTTCCACTTAAATCAGTCACCAGTTATCAAACAGACACTACTTTTAGGCCATTTTAAAAATACAGTAGCCAGCAATGATGAGAAACTAGTCAAGGTTTATTATTCTGTTATTTTAGAAATTTATGTCATAAACAGATTGTGAGATTTTGTGTTGTTAGCCAGTATATGAATTAGCAGGCAATTTCCAATGTATTTCCAATAGGAAATACATAGGACACCATCATGAAGATACAGTGTCTTAGAACCGGGTAGGGTCACGTCTTCTCCTAAACCAAATGTTACTTTTAAACAATCTTAGCGTCCTGCAGGTTTAGTCTTCTTTGCGGCACTCCTCCACACTATTATTCAAAAGAAACTCATGTTCATATGACAAGCAATTTCCATCTGTCTCCTCAGAGTGATAAACATGTGCAACTTTGTGTACTTGACACAGTGCAAACAAAGGTTTCATAGCTAATGGCATTAACTTTGTAATGATTTTAATTCTGTTTTTTTTTCTTCTGGTTACAGAAAAACAGGATACAGATTATACTCCAACACCTTACTTACAGGTGATATGCCTAATCTATTAAAACACTACAATACTTAAAACAAAAGTATTTTCAGAAGGAAGAGAGAAGTTGTGGGTTTAAAAGGACAACCTGAAATCTGTGATATAAGAGGAAGTCTTACATACCACCACTTTGTAGCTATAAGAATACAGTAAAAAAAAAAAAAAGAGGGCTAGTACTACATTACTGAATAATTATCCACCTAAATGTCAGCCATTATCATGTGATCACTCTTTTTATAGGCAAAAAGAATGTTCCCCTATGTCCATACTTAATATCACTATGGAAATACAGTACATGTTCACCTTTTCCATTGACATCCTGATAGACAGGCATTTTAATGTGACATTTTGGCCCCCTTTCTGCTTCACCTAAGAAAGAAGGCATGCAATACAAATGTAAAGATGCTGAAATAAATTTTGAAATTTGTAGTCAATTTAAACATTTGTGTATTGTCACATGTTGCATCACCACAAATGTATCTACTAAAGGAAAGAGGTCATTAAAGTGAGGAGTTGCAAACATGTAGGGATATTCAGGAGAACATATGTAAAAAGCCATCACATTTTTAATTTTGCATCTGCTTGCTATTGCGTTATACAATTCTAAAAACTTCTTGCAAAGGCGTTAAAGTGCAGTGGATATCTGGCCAGGCTGAGGTATAGTTTCACATTCTTCCACAAAATTAAAACCTGCATTTACACATAAAAAATCACAAGTTGTTTTTTTTTTTTTTTTCCAGAACTGCTTTTGTGATGTGGAACACTAGCAGAAAGCTTCTTGCTCCCAAGTGCCTCAGGCTGTAGTCAAAAGGGTCACAGATTGTTCTCATCTGATTCCCCCCTCGGAATACAGGCAATCTTAATTCAGCCAGCAGCAGCAGCCAGATCCAACATGCCTCACTGTGCTCAAACCTGAATACTTATTGCCACCACTCTGGGTGAGAATGTAGGATGACACATCACGACAAAACAATTAGTTGAGGTTTGGGACAAGCTGACCTTTCCTGGACATAACAGATACCAGTACAGGCAAACCAATTCATTGCACTAACAACAGCCATAGCTCTGATCTGATGGAGAATGCCCATTGGTAGCTCTTCTCATTGAAAAGCTGAGTTAGTTAATGCATGGAGTAGATGCATGCAAACAACATTCACTTCTTAGTGATGGAAGCAAACTAAGTCAGAATGCTGCTCACAGAGAGAGCTACCTTTCAGTGTTAGGAAGCTGGAAAACAGTGGGGTTAGACTGCTGCCTGGCTTAGCATAAACTCCAAGGCGAAAGTCCAACACATAGCCAGGAGGACCTGTGGGAATACTTTTAACAATGCTTTAAGCAACCTCACTGAAAATAGTCACAAAGAGAAGCTGTTTACAGTCTTTTAAGAATCCAGAGGCCAATACTTAAAAGGGCTGTCAGTAAAGATTTCTCAGTGTAAGAGTTGGGGGGTGGAGAGACCCATAGTGCCAAATAATCATCTTTTTAGGAATCAAGAAGTAGCCATTAGTTTTGAGAGAAGGAATGATTCGTAAGGCAGAGAAGGCACTGTGGCGAAGTTCTTTACTGTCTGGTAGACAAAGGTTTACTCCCTTCATCCCAAACCAGGAAGTATAATAAATAAAATAGGCCTTTAATTGCAAATAGCAACATAGTTCTCAAAAGGCCACAAAATTAAACACACATCAACTGCATAGATCTTAAATTTTACGAAGGCAAGGATGTTCTAAAGCATAGGTCCCTTTCAAGATATGTGGTTTGCACAACTAGTTGAGATATGCTATCACTCACTGAAAGTATACAGAGAAATTTGTCTAATTCTTCCTCCAAAAGCTCATTGAAACGTCAATTGTTGAAACAATATTTTTTTCTACAAGTTCCAGGAACAAATATCCAATTCAAAACCATTGCACTGGTGTAGAAGAGCAGCTGCCCTGGGGAGAACTGGAATCAGCAGAGAACTTGGTAGGAAGTTGTGAATCTTCCAGCTGGCAGGCAGTGCTCATGAAAAACTGTTTTGCAAACAGACAATGAGGACACAAAGCTAGGCCATAATGAACACCGGCAGCACAATAAAGGATTAGGATATAGCTGTTCCATTTAGGTTTCTAGCATGACTACTAAATAGGAAAACAAAACCAAACCAAACCCCTGCACACAGGTCTGTAACTACACATAGCTAAACTGCCACCAAAACACCCAATGCTTCCATGCGTCCTCAAGTACTCGGCTATTTTTAGATAAGAAAAAGGGACATAATGCTCTCAGATTGTAGTATTTTCTGCTCTAAGGATTTCAGTAATTTTCATTTTTTTAGTTCAGCCAGTTTTGACAGAATCCCAAAATTTCATGATCACATTCCTTTAAAACAAAACAAAACAAAAAATCCCCTTTATCTTGGAGGAAAAATCCACTTTAGCAGATCCATCATGACAGCACACAGTGCAATAGCTAGTGCAAAAATCTGCAGACATCTAGATAAATTTCAAACAGTGGTTATTCTATCCTCCTCAGAATATTTCTGCTCATCATAATTCATGAATGTTAGTAAGGCCTCAATTACTGCACATAAATTCCAAAATATATGGGGCATAAAAAGCTCTGTAACCCAACAAAAAGGCATAACAAGAACTGATGGCTGAAAATTAAAGCCAGACAAATTCAAAATCAGAGAGATTTATTTTTTTAATAGTGAAGGTAATTGAACAAGGAACTTGCTAACAAGGGAAGTGATGAATTTATATTATTATTAGTCTGCAAATCAAGGCTTAAACTTCTTTCTAGGAATTGTATTGCAAGGAAATAAAAGCTTTTGGGCTCTACAAGGAAAAGATGACAAGAAAGTCTCTTTAAATTTTCTTTTTCTTTAATATAATAAAGTCACAACAGGTGACGTAAGGGTTCCTTAACACTTAAAATGACTGCAACCTACACAGCCAAAAAAAGCAGGTTATCTACTGAAAACATATTTCCTGAGTAGTCATAAGTTTGTCTGCATCAAAAACTGTGACAGTGTAACTAAGTGGACATATATTCTAAAGTGAATTGGAAATAATATAGAAAGCACATTTTCTGAGAGCAAATGACATTCAATGTTACATTAGATTAATTAAAGATTGCTTTGAAGTACTTTAACTGTGAAAAACAAGAGTAAAATATTACATAAAAGAATGCAAACCAGAACAGTTAAGCTAACTACCCTTTTAGCTTTGATCTAATAAAATCTGTTATTTTCAATATTCATAGAAAAAGACTCAAGAGCTGAGAAATGCTATAGGTATGTATGCACAAATACAAGCAAGCATTTACCCACGAGAGTCCAGACCTCAGCTGTGTAAAATAAACAATGGACTGAACTGCCTCACAAGATAGTAAACTGGGACTTCCTTGCAATAATCTGAAGTAACACACAGCAACCTCAGAACATCTCCCCCATGTAATCCAAAGAAGAACAAAGTCACTGTTAGCAGCACGTATCAGTTCTGCCAAAAGAAGCTGCGAACTGAGAAAGAATGCAAAAAGGACATCGCTAGCACAAATATGCCTTATCAGTGGAATCAATGGAATTACTGACCAAAATTCCAGTGCAGTTTTTTTCTAAGCCAAAATCAAATATTTTTAATGCTGATCAAAAAGAAGCAATAGTTGTCTTGTGAACACCCCCAAGATCTATAATGAAAAGATTCAAGCTTTAAAAATCCACATCAGCTTTTCCAAAAGAGGTGAAAATTCTTTAAGACAAAGAACTCAAACATACCACATGAGACATAAGTTACTAAATCAGGCCAATAACCAGAAAAATATTGCAATAAGAAAGACAGAATGTTCAACTAACCATGTGATGCGTGAATTTGGAAGTCTCGTGGATTCTGAGTTGTGGGAGATGAAAACGGACTCATTTGGCATGTTCCTGTTGTTGGTGAGTAAGAGTTAAGAGTTTTCTTCTTGGACTTCTGAGGTGTCACATCAGATGGCTAAAATGTAACAAAAGACAAAGAATTTAGTTGAAAATTGGCTAATCTAAACCAAAACCAGTTGTAAACTTCCTTTCTGCAAACTAAACACATTTTGGCCTCTGCCTTTTCTCTCAGCAGACTCACATACTGCACTTCAACTGGGCAAAGCTTCTCTAACATTTACTATCTGGTAACTGATTTTTCTAATTCCTAACTTTATGTACTCCCATTTATGGAAAGCCTGTCTTACACATTGTGTTGTGCTGACCATTGCTGTTTGCTGGATGCTCTCCAAGCCTCTCTATCATCTCATTACCATTAGTTTTACTCAAAAAACCCCCAAAACCAAAACAAAAAAAACCAGCCTCCCAGTTTACGGTAAAAAAAGTACGTGATTTTCAGAGATTTAGGTATTCTGGCATAACCACATGGGGTTGGTTTTTTTTTCCTTTTTTGTTCGTTTGTCTTAAGAGCAGACAAAAGCTGGTGTTACTTTTCTTACAGTACTGAGAATTTAAGACATGGGAACTATAAGCAAGTATTTTTAGGTTTTAATTCTATTAAAAATAGTTATTTTCAATGACTTTCTAAACAACTGTTAATTAAAAAAACCACAAGTGATTCCCTTAAACCCCAAATTTTCTCTTTGGCTTAGGGTTTCCATTAATCTAATGATATAAGAGAGTTATTTAATTATGTTAAAGGAACTGTGCAGGAGTTTTCAGAACTACTATGCAATTCTGAACTATTAACTGGGATTATTGGGTGTGCAGTTCACTCTCTAGCTTGGATGCCGAGTTGCATTTCGGAGAAACTGGGGGTTCACTGCATTACTAACATAACAGAAGAAAAAAAAACCCCAAACCTATACTTTGCACATACAGGGCTTCTGTTCTAGTAACAACTTGATTCCAACTATGAAGCTTTAAACATCAAGGACTGCCAAAAACAAGATAGACACAGAAAGAGAACACAGGTAGCACTTAAAAGAGGCTCCATTTACATCAGCTGCATCTGAATGTCATCTTACATGCTTCAAAACCACTGATCAAGTGTCTACAAGATTTTCCAGGTACTGGAATTCAATGTATTAAGCAATATGCTTCTTAACAGACCCATAGTCCTTCACTGTTCCGTAACCAGCTGATCCAATAATTAAACAAAAGACTGGAAGGTACACCAGATAACCGGCTGGAAAACATGGATTCAGAAGGACACCTTTCCTATTCTTGCCTAGCTTTTGTTTCAAGGAGATAAAGTTAGCAGACATGTAAACACCTGTTTCCAAACAAGACCAGCCACATTCAAAGAGGAAGATGCAAGCAGTGCATAACTGATTTCACCATATTAACATGCACAGAATAAAGGGTCATTCTGTGCAAAACCCCTTTTTCCGGTACCTTTCAAAATTCTCTCAAGAGCTTAAAGAGGAGCTGTCAAAATGCAGTGATGCAGACACTTTTTTTTACAGTTCAGGGATTATTTTTTTCCCCCTCTTGGAAACACACAATCAACAAAGCAAAAACAGAATAAGAGATTTCTTAATTTTTAAAAATGATTACAATTCTAGGTATTTAGAGTTTGAGAAGCAAGTTGCCTTATCTTAATTTTTGCAACTGTAGCAGGTAAAGGAATAAGTCATCTACTGCCTAAACAACTAGCCTTTTATACCAACTTGAGCCTCATTCCATCTGTAAAACTGAGAATATGTCGTTTGTCTTCATGTCACTCTTCACAGTCACTCAATGTCATACAGTATTTCTTCATTGGAAGCTTTATTACACATGATTTTTCTGTAATCTCTTTAATAAATTAAATAATAAATGGAACTTAATGTTAGAAGAAGCATAATAGACGAGCATATTACACTGTTCCAATTCCAAGAGTGAAATAGAATGTGAGGGTCTGGAGTTTATATTCATTAAAGAGCACAGAGTACTTAAGCCAAGTTGGAGGAAAAAAAAACCTGAAATAACCAGACAACCTGATATTTGCATTTTGCTGACATTTCCCCTGCAATTTCAAATTAATAACTATTCTTCTCCTCTCCATACTTAATCATATGTTGTCCTGTTGCTCATGCTACTCCTTTTTAAACCAGATGAAACAAAGGGCATACAAATCTTTATGTCCAGTAAGGATTCCTCAGCACAGGAATCTTCTGCATGCTTTGGGCAAAGGATCTGTGGGGACACGGTGGCAAGCAAAGGCACCCTGGCTCCAGAGCACAGTACAGAATGGAAAGGCAACTCTGGGAAGGCCCAAACCTCATAGGTTTAAGGTCTCTCAAATATCCCCTGGAAAAGTTAACTACAGCAATTTTAGATCTTAAAAGGGGGTGTACAGGTGGCAAACCCACGATTTTTAAGGTTCAACAAGTAACATATATAAAAGACACAAGTCATATCAGGATGCAGGTTATATCAGATCAGAGAGTTACACATACAAAGGGGATTTAAAGGCCTTACAATGCAGCGAGGAAAGGCTGGGAAAGACTCACTTCATTACTGAGCAAATTAATGATAGAAAACATTAATGTTTATATAATTAAATTGTTGAGGTGTTATAAGGAAACTGCTTCTAAAAAGTACACATTTACAGAAGCAATAAATATAAAACTAGGAGCACAAGTAGTAACTAGAAACACAAGGAACAATTACGTAAACCTCAGGAGGTTTCCTCTCAATTCCAGACAGTTAGTAGTTGATTTATATATCCTGAAGCACAGTACTCCTATTTTTCCCACCTATGTGGATAAGCATACATCTGTATGAACGAGTGTTTTTATTACAGCTTCTACTATCTTCTTGACTTCACCAAAATTTCAGGATGAGTTCTAGACGTTAACATGTTGCATAAAAGACAAAGTCTCCATTACTGCCTTTCAGTTTTCCACATTATAATGTTATTAAATTCCTCTTGATTTTATAAAAGCATAAGGAATATTTAATAACACATTTAAAAAGAATACAGCATATTCTTATACCCCTTTCCTGCTTTTCACTACTGAACTGCTATTAAAACATCCTGATGTTTAATTTCCTTTGTTCGAAGGCACTTCTTGTGCTGTTGTACCACAGCCTATATTCACACTGATTTTCTTACACAGAACGATATAGGTTCACAGTACAATTTCTGCAATTATACTTTAAAACAAAGTGACAGTACATTTCATTCTAACTCAGGTGAAGACAAAATACTGCTTTATGCAATGGCATTGCACTGCCAGTGCTGCTTGCTATTCCATTTCTGACAGATCTTACTGCACTTTGACACAAAGCTGCAGATTTGATGGTTTTCTTCTCCTACTCTGCCTTGAGTGGTTACCCTTAATTCTGAATCTAACTTAGTCTTGATCACCAGTAATATGACTTACACTGCATTTCAAAAGATTTTATTTGCTGCTCATCTAGCCTTCTCATAGCTCCTGGAAATCACTCTGTTTTGTTTTAGGCTTGAAAACCCTAAACAATTTTGCATCAGCTCTTAATACTCTTTTTGCAGTCTTTCAGTATTTAAACAGTACCTGATGGAAAGCCCCAGTCTGTTGTCGTTGTTTGCCACATTCAAGTAAGTTAAAGAAATAGTTCAAATAATCTTTAAAATAAATATAAATTACAGTAAAGTATCACACCCATTTTAGGCATTTAAATGTCATCAAATCTCTTTTGTAACAGAATCTCCAAACTGCTTACATTTTCAGGATATTTTTCCTGCTTGAACAGCAGTCACCTCAGCCACAGTATTTCTGGATATGAACTAAGACTCCTTTGAGCAGCTACCTGGCAAAAGTTACCGCAGTACTTCAAAGAACGTTATTTGTTTGGCAGGAATCAGTCTTGGTCCCATTATGCAACTTCTTAATAATACCATCCTAACACCACCAAATCTAAAATTACTCATTTCTGATCTGGTAGTCCAGGGATGCTTTGGGTAGTCCTGCCAGCAGGTAGAATGAGGTCCTCCTCAATCACAGGAAAAAAATTGTAGAAAAAGCAATGGATGTTGCAGGGCTAAACCAGACACTTCGCACAAACCATGTGTTTGTTACCTTACATTCCTTCCTACCTTCTAAAACATCATTTAACTATAGAGCACTTTAAACCTTTAACAGGCATCTATTAGAGGGACCTTATGAACTAAAAATCATAGTGTAAACTACATTACTGAGATTCCAGTAAAAGTTTTGATCATTCAGATGTGCTTTTGTTAAGCTTTTTGCTGCACAAGAAGAGGAAGGCAGGTAACTGTCAAGTAACTTTCTTTTTACCTTATGGGGAGGGGGCAGGGAAGGAACAGCTTTAAGACAGAAAAACAACTGTGTGTAATCTTGGCTGGACTCCTCATATACAAAAGCATTACTACAGCCCAAGAAACAGATGCAAAATTACAGTCACAGCTGCATTCTGAGAAGAACAAGTTGGGTAATGGTACACTAAGCTGCTAATTAAATTGCTAATGATTTTTTTTAGTGCCACTGCAGTATTTTGCCACCTTTGTTTCAATATTTTTTTTAAAAGTATCTAGAAGATTTTTCATATTGCAAGTTGCTGTTTTGCAAAATACCAGTGAGACCTCCAGACACGTGCTGCTTATAAATGACTTTCTTCAAAATGACACAGATGTGGAGATTTTTTGGGAACTCATTTGCTGATCAGCTATTATCTTTCTCTTTATATATTCTTCCTAATTTTTTCCTTCCTTAAACACTGCCATCCTCACAAGCTCCTCCATATTAATGTCTGTAGCTACACCTACTGTTGGTAGGAGCAGATAACAAACTGACATATGTCACGACGTGCTGGTACTGGGAAGATGCTATAGCTGCATTTACAAAAACAACAGCAACAGTACAATTTTATTTTTATTGTGATAACTGTGGTGAAATTTATTGCAGTGTTAGTACTTTATTGTTTTATTATGCCAGATTAGCTAAGGGAGGTAATTACATCCTTGACATGAAAATGCCTTTAATGTTTTCATTTCAATTTTTGCAGTTTATAATTACGCAGATTACAGCCTTATCATAATTCCATACATGTACAATTACACAGCAGAGCACTGGCTTCCAGGATAAAGGAGCTAATTTCTAATAAATTATTTCACCAAGGATCTTAACTCATTCAGCACTTGGTTAAATAGCGATGGCAATAAAAATATGCATATTTCTTCATTATTTCCAAGTGATTCATGCAGATGTGCATTACTTAAAGCCAGGCAGCTCTATGACAAATAGAACACAATAACTTTTATAATATTTTTAGAAGTAATTTTGTGCCTTGTTAAGATTTTTCTAGATAATATCCAATCCTAACAATAGAAATGTAATGAAGTATCATGTTTATATACATGTATACATGTACATATACACACACACACATATATATACAGTACAGATTATTCCATACACCAAAAATACTTACATTATCTTTTTTAACAGTATCCAACTTTAATGCTCTTTTAACTCTGCAAAAGAGAAAATTGACAAGTTTTTTGGCCATCTAGACACAAAGATTTCTAGTATTAAGGTCTATAATAAGTAATTCTAAAGACATTTGCTTGGTTTTCACATTTTTAATTTTATACAAGCAAAGTAATGTCATGCAAAGCAAAGAGATTAATTGATTAAAATCCTGTGAACAAAACCCACTGCTTGTTTAGGCAGATAAAGTGTTTGCACAAGAAAATCTAATTCTCCATTTTATACTAGAGATAAAATGAAGACACTGGAGTGAAATCGCACTGTATATTTTTCTCTTTCTCAAAGACTATAAACAATGAAAAAATGCAAAAGCATTTTCATTTACATACCTTCTGAGCAAGGGTTGAAATTATTTTGCCATTAGCAGAAATAATGCATTAGGCATTTAAAACACAGGTACAGCCAAGGTGAAAAAAGTAGTTCTTGCCGTCATTTTAGCTCTTAACATGATTCAGTGCTACCAGACTATGACTTAACTGGGGAACAGATGCTCTATGTCTTTACAGGTCCCCAAACCATAAGAAACTATTTTCTAGTCTTCTTCACTATACTGATTCAGGAACATGCCAAACGCTCTCTGCAAAATCTGCTCTGCTGAACTGGATGCCCAGCTGTTAATGGCAGCGCTAGAAGAGGAAAGCTGAATATTTATAATACTTTATATCGTACAGCTGTCTTCTAAAGAGCAGTCATCAAAATTTTATTGAATGCAGACTAAATGCTCAAAGGAAAGAAAGGTCAACATAAATTAAGCGTATTTTTCCCAGAGACAACTAAAACTTTTAAAGCACGCTCCTAAATCTTAACAATAGTTGAAAGCATTATATAAAACAATGAGAAAAAAAAAGAAACCTTTATAAAAATGGCCCCCAAGGAACATATATATAATATCAAATTAAAAAAAGATTCAGAAAATACATCATATTTCAAGAACTATTTCACATTTTTAATCTTGGAAAACAGTGTTTTGACTTGTAAGGAGTTAAGATGACCTCATCCTAAACATATCCGTTTAAAATTTATATTACTATTCCAAACCTGTAAATTAAAGTATTAGAAAAATAGAAAGAAAACACATCTTTGAAATAGAACTCAGGCACCATTCTTACATTAGTGCTTTTTTACGACTATCTCTATCGCAGAAAGGGGAAGTATTCTACCTTAAAAAAGCCAGATAAACAGGTAATATTTAAATTTAGCAAGCCCTTGAACTTCCTGCCAAAGGGCAGTTAAAGCTGTAACAGTTTGATGGAATTCTTTACAAAAGTATTTCTTTTAAACAGAATCCCGTATTGCTTAAGGAATGCAGACTCCATTATATCTTCAACCCCAGTGGCAGCAGAGAAACATATTTATTAATACATCTACTCTGAAAGAATGCTCTGGGGGCCAATGCATTTGCATGTTATACAAAGGCATGTTATGATGGAAACTTTTATGACAGACTTCAAAAGAAGCTGGAAGCCAAAGTGAAGCAGAATTAGGACTCAACATAGCTGCAAGGTGAAGATAAATGAGAAACTACACAAAAATCCCACTAAATTACAAACATTTAGAAAGTTTCTTAGAGAGAAAGTTGTGGACTGGTCAAGACTACATTCTTTAAAGTCTGTCGAGTACTGTGTACAGCAATAGAGCTGCAGATAACCCAAATTTATCTCTGCTGGCCTGCAAAAGCCCTGCAAATACCCTGAGTTATGGTAGTGAAGAAGCATCCTCACTCCAGGCAAGTACTTCAGCACTGAAGGGAGCTGCACTAGCTTCAGCTTTCCCTTGCTTTTTCCATTCCACCCTATCCAGCAGCCTGGTTTCCTTGTGGGCTTATTTTTAGAGATTCCTTCTGATGTCATAACGCGATAAGGTATTCTCTGGCAGCTGCAATTCACTCAAAATGATTTAAAATTTGTGCTCTTGGTCTACACACAATCCCTGGCTAGGACCACTAAAACAAAATGCATCCAGACATCTAACATGAAGATCCAGTTGGTCAAAGTGTCTTCTCCTAGACCTTTCAAAATATGAACATGGGAAAAACCCAATATGTACATCTTGGGTGCAAACCAAATTCCTGGAGTATTTTAGGAAAACACCAAGGAAGAAGAACACCAGCTCTACTTTGGTTTATCACTTTTGTATAGCCGGAAAAGCTTTATTGTGGCTATGGAGTAAAATCAAAAGTCAGACAGTGAACAAGAAAAGCAGAGATAAAGATGAGGAATATATGATAACAGTACATAACAACTTATTTACCTGAATTTCCTACACTTGAATTGGTTCAGAATTCCCTGACAGCGCTTATTTTATTTTGTTAAGCTATGGGGAGCATGATAGTATGTGTTTATGGCTAGCTGTACAACCTGCAATGATTATTTTGGCCATAATATTAATCAGGTTAAAGAACTACCTCCTCCTATAGTTTGTTTTTCACCTGTCACTCTAAGTCATACTGTCAGTTCCTTGCTAAAACAGGGACACTTTTACTAACTAAACTGTGCTTTGATGAAACCACTTATCTGTTTAACAGGAACTGCTTAACAGTAAGGGTGTGGGTAAGCAATTTAAACTTCAAAAAAAAATAGATTTCTTATGTTGTTTTTAATTCCAGGTACATTTAACTTTCCTTCACAATTCATTTATGAATGAATGCAGTGGTAATGGTCTGGTACAGATTCAATGCACAAAAACGATGATACAGAATTGAGGACTTGATTATACCATTTAATTAAAAATACCCTAGAGAGTACTGTAGTGTATTTTGAGGCCACTTCAGTTAGCATCCTCTTGAGTTTCTGCTTCCACTGGGGAAAAAAGAAAACACCTCTGTGCTATTTACATATTGCTTTATCTTCAAAACATGCCAATAAAAATGTCCTATTAATTGAAAAAGCAGAAAGAACACATGATCACTTTAGACAGAATCATAGAATGGTTTGGGTTGGAAGAGACCTCAAAGATCATCCAGCATCAGGTTGCTCAAAGCCCCATCCAACTTGGCCTTGAACACCTTCAGGGATGGGGCATTCAAGACTTCTCTGGGCAACCTGTGCCAGTGCCTTACCACCCTCACAATAAAAAAACTTCATCCTAAAATCCCATCTAAATCCTCCCTATTTCAGTTTAAAGCCATTACCCCTTGTCCTATCATTGCACTCTCTGATAAGGAGCCCCTCCCCAGCTTTTCTGCAGGTCCCCTTTAAGTGCTGGAAGGCTGCTATAAGGTTTCCCCAGAGCTTCTCTTCTCTAGGCTGAACAAGCCCAGCTCTCTCAGCCAGTCCTCATATGGAAGGTGCTCCAGCCCCCTGATCACCTTTATAGGACTCCTCTGGACTTGCTCTTTGTCCTTCTTGTGCTGAGGACTCCAGAACTGAATGCTTCAAGGGAGGTCTCACGAGACCAGGGCAGAGAGGCAGAATCCTTCACCCTGCTGGTCACACTTCTTTTGATGCAGCCCAGCAGACAGCAGGCTTTCAGGGCAGCAAGCACACATTGCTGGTTCATGTGGAGCTTCTCAACCACCAGCACCCCCAAGCCCTTCTCCTCCGGGCTGCTCTCAATCCACTCTCCATTGTATCTGTGCTTTGAATTGCTCCGACCCACGTGCAGTACCTTGCTACTCGGCCTCGTAGAACATCATGAGATTCACACAGGACCACCTCTCAAACCTGTCCAGGTCCTTCTGCATGGTATCCCTTCCCTCTTGTGTGTCAACAGTGCCACACACCTTCTCCATTCAGCTTACGTGGCAGTTAAAACTCAGCGCACAAAGTGTGAAACAGTCTTAAAACACCAAAAAATACACCCTGTGTATTGATATTCCTACTGCCTGACAAGATGACTTCAGCTTCCAGTGGTCAAGAGAAAGACTGGCAGAAGCTGGAACGTATATTAGCTCTAACGGAAGTTATCTTTGAAACTGCATAAGGAGTAGTAAAGGGGGAAAATTTCCCAAGCCTGTACACAGGTGGTGCAGGTCTTACGGCCGCCCTGCACTGCTGTTGAAATCAGCGTCTTCTTTATTGTTCTTCGGAAGCCCACAATTAGCAAAGGCACACAGGGACAGCATCAGGCTTACCCGACTAAGGCTTGACAAATCGCAAAGAATAGGATAAATAGTAAGAGTTTATTGTGCCAGGAGACAACAGGAAGGGACAAAGCCTGATAGAAAGCAAAGGCAGGACGTGTCACCCCCTGCCAACGCTAGCAGTGCAGACCTCAGGTGTTAAAGTGGGCACAACCTGCCCACGACACGGTCCTGTCACCGTCCCGCAGGCTTCATCCAGGGGCGGGCAGCGACGAACAACCCCCCTTGGCCGGGGAAGCTGGGAATAGGCATGGAACGCACAGAGAGCATCACCGCCCCAACTCGTCCGGACGAGGCTCTGCCCAGAGGAGCAACCCTCGTAAAGCGTCCCAGCCCCATTCAGCGACTGGGAGACAGAGTGAGAAACAAAGCCCGCCTCCCAGCTCCCCACCTCCTGCACCCCTCCTCGCTCCTCCCGGTCCCTCTTCCCGCATCTCCTCTCCTCGCACCCCCTCTTCCCTCAGCCCTTACCGATCCCCCCTCCTCGCGGTCTCGCATCCCGCACCCTTGTTCCCTCTCCCTCAACCCTCCCGCACCCCCCTCTTCCCGCACCCCCTCCTCCCACGCCCACCCCGGGTCCCTCCTCCCGCACCCCCTTTTCCGTTCTCCTCCCGGTCCCGGCGCGGGGAGGCGGCTGGAGCCGTGCTCCCGCCGTACCCGGTACTTACGACATGGCGCCACTCGCTCCCCTCACGGATCTCCCGCCTCGCCGCGCCGTGCGCAGCCCAAACGCCGCCGGCTAGAAACGGCGCTGGGCGGGGCGGGGTTCCCGCGGCCCTCGGTGCCGCTGAGGGGGAAAGGGCTTCCCTGCTGGCGGGGAGAGCGCTTGGATTTGCCGGGAGCTCGGCCGCCGCGCTCCCAAAAGCAGCGTTTCGGCAGCGAGAGCGCAGCCGCCGCTCCCGAGGGCTCGCTCGGTGGGTGCCCGAGCGTCGGCAGCGCCGCGGCCCATGGGAGAGGCGCCTCGGTAACGGGAGCGGTGAGGAGCGGAAAGGCGAGTTCGGGTCTTACCAACTCGTCACTCGGAGATCAGCGTTTTTTCTTCTACCTGGATAGGCTGGAGATGGGGGGGCTGTGAGAACCTCGTGAGGTTCAGCGAGGCCGAGTGGCAGGTCCTGTCCTGGGTCGGGTTTCGATGCAGGATGGGGGTGATGTGACTGAGAGCTGCCCTGCAGAGAAGGACTCGGGGTGCTGGGCCATGAGGGGCTCGACATGAGCCGGCAATGCGCGCTCGCATCCCAGAGACCAGCCGTGTCCCGGGCTGCGAGCGTGGCCAGCAGGGCGAGGGAGCGGATTCTGCCCTTCTGTTCCTCTCTTGTGACACTTCATCTGGAGTATTGTGTTCGGTTCTGGAATTCCCAACGTAAGAAGGACATGCTGCTGTTGGAACAGGTGTAGAGGAGGCTACAAAGATGATCAGAGGGCTGGAGCACCTTCCCTGTGAGGACAGGCTGAGAGAGTTGGGGTTGTTTGGCCTGGAGAAGGCTCAGAGGAGACCTTATAGTGACCTTCCAGTACCCGAAGGGGGCTACAAGAAAGCTAAGAGGGACTGTTTACAAAGGCTTGTGGTGATAGGATGAGGGGCAATAGGTATAAACTGGAGAGAGGCAGATTTAGACTAGACGTAAGGAGGAATTTTTTCATGATGAGAGTGATGAGGCACTGGCACAAGTTGCCCAGGGAACCTGTGGCTGCCCCATCCCTGGAAGTGTTCAAGGTCAGGTTGGATGGGCCTTGGGCTGCCTGGTGTGGTGGGAGGTGTCCCTGCCCATGGCAGGGGAGTTGAAACTAGATGATCTTTAAGGTCCGTTCCAGCCCAAACTATTCTATGATGATTCTTCTCCTCCTTGACTTTAATCCACTTCCATCCTGTGTGGGTAACACCATTGCTTAATTATAGTGACCCCCATCTTCAGTCACTGGGCTATGTCACTGTGTCCCCGTGGGGTCCTTCTAATACCACTGTAACATTAAAGTGATAGGCAGGAAGCCTGTGGATTATAAATAGGCACGATTATTATAATAAGCAATTATTATCTTTCTTTCCCAAGTGTAGAAGACCTGTATAACTCAAAAAGGTGTGAGTCATTTAAGCCTCCTGAGTAAGAATCCAATGAGTCCTGCAGGGGACCCAATGATGTTGTTATCTTATTGCCAAACTTGAGATATTCCATTTATTATATGGGAATATATTTTCTAAAGTCAACATTGGGTAAAATAATAAGAGAGGCTTTTAGACCAACAGTACGGCACAATTTAACGTCCCTCTGTGATGGCCACCTAAAAACCTTAATCACCCTTGGTAAAAGCAGAAAACTGTTGTTAAAGTTCACTGGCTGTTAGTGAGCAAACAGTATTAGTTACTGCTTGGAATAATTTTTATAATTTAGAAAAAATGCATTTCACATCTTTTTCCATTAATTTACACTATGGGTAATGTTCTTCTACTTTAAAAGGCCTGAGTTCCACAGAGTTTTGTGCATATTCAGACTTATTAATTTCTAATAAGTATATTTAGATAATTCTTAAAAGTTGAACTATGTGTGCTTAACTTCACATGCTTGAAGGGTAAGGTTTATAATCTTTATCAGTTTTGCTATTAGCTATGTGTTTTATTAAGTTAAAACTGTAAAAACAGAAACCAGAAGCCCATGCTGGTATAAATTAGCACCAGAAAAAGAAAGCTTGTAATCAATTTGATAGTTATTATGTCACTTTTTAAACACTGAACTATATGGTGTTTATGACATTATGCAATATTTCTGCTGAAGCTATGTAAGGTACACAGTTTTCCAGTAAATCAGTCTGGGAAATATGAAAATCAACTTCTGAGTGAGGGAGGAAGTACGCAAATACAAATACGCAGTTCAATATAAACATGCTCATGTGTAGGTTTCACTGGAGGACAAAGGAGGCTTTTCCTGTGCTGTTAACACCAAGAAATATAATAAGTTCCAAATGATGTGATCAATCAGTTGTGACCATGCAGCCCGAGAGCTCTTTCCAATGAGACAAGTACTGCATCCGTTCTTCATAATGTTAACTTTGTTATTCTTGTTTGGTGAAAAAGTCTTTAAAATAATTCTGAGCCACCTGTGGCCATGTTTAAATTACCATTTTTTCCCTAATGTGATGGTGACCTATAGCAACAATGAAAGTGGCACTGGGAGCAAACCATTGGTGGGTATGGCATATTCAGTAATTTACCATCGTGACGAATTGTGCTGAGCATAGACAGTGGGAGTAAAGTCATCAGAGGCAACAGGTGCATTTCTGTGCAAATTCTTCCATTGTTGCTGTCATTAAGAGGGTTTAGCTAACATGGCAAGAGTAGAAATTCTAGTGGAAATGTGCAGTAAGTCCTAGTGGTTTATTTCTAAACATGGTTTTTATCACAGATAACTTGAAAATCTGTTTCTGTACTTCAAATAACACAGCTATGTAATCATTGTGTTATCAAATGTCTCAAATTAAAATAAAATACAATGAAATGAAACTTTCTACTCCCAGTGAAGAAAAAGTTGTGAATAATAAGTAGAGTTCAGGCTCTTTCTGTTTGTGGATCCAGTGGTGCTTACGTACAAGCCCAGATAAGTATTCCCATCTCGGATTCAGAGAATGGAAACATATGACCTAGATGTTAGGATAATTTGTGCTGGTCTGTGTTTCAGAGGGTAATGCAGAGGCATTATTAACTAGACAAGACAGTTACAAATTCTAACTGGAATTGTATTCTTCACAGAATGGCCAGCAGTCCTGAGAAAAACGCATCCTCTGTTCAGAAAGTCACACGCTCAGAAGATTTGCAAGGAAAGAAGTCCCAGCATGCAGAAGAAGCAGTCTTTTACAAGAACTGCCGAGCAGCTTATCTAACTGTTTTTAAAAGCAGTTTAGAAAGTATTAAGTCAAAAGAACAACTCAGTTTAGGTAATGATTCCTTGTTTTTCTTCCGTAACTATTGGGTGCGATGGGTAGTGAGTAGTTTATACAGTCAGCAGTTTCAGTAGTGACGGTATCCCAATGCATAAAATGAATAACTGTTTTAAAGGCATTTAGAGTAGTTCTACAGTACTTTTACTTCAGATATCAAGTGTTACTGGCTGTGTCTTTGAAGACATTTCACCATTTACCTGTTGTAAAATGTGTCACGTAGTGATTTTTCAAAGATTATAGAAAATATCATTCCTCATTTTTTTTCATTTTCCTCACATCCTTAATCTTTGTTGCTATTTGTTGAATGACTCGTGAAAGTAGGAATAGTATACAGAGCTTACCACCTGTAAATCACCAGTATGAATGGGCAAAAGTCAATACCAGTTGACAGCTTACAGAGGACCTAAATGAGTTGTTTAACGCCACCAAATTTGATAGCAGCATTGTTGCTTACTTGAGGTGGGCCTAGGCACTGCTTTGTTGATTGTGATATTTCTGCATTGAACTCATTCCTACTACAAATTATTAAGTGAGTTGGTCTCAGTTTGTTTTATAGTGAGCAGCTGCCCTGGCACAGGAAATCTCCATGATGACTGGCTTTAATTGGCACAGAGGTTTCTGGATTAATAGGAAAGGTGGTTATTGGAGGCATGGATATGGTGATTCACTTCTAATAATCAGTTCTAGTGCACTTTGTCTGACTAATATGTGAAAATACTGCCTTTCCTCTACCAACTTTACATGATCAAATGGGCTGGTTTGGACACTGGTGTGTCATGAGAATCCTAACTCTTATTTTCCTTAAACTTCTACTGAATTACAGCGTTCCCATAGACTAAAATCAAAACTTTTTTTTTTTCATCCGTATTATGTTTGTGTATAAGGATTGCTGTCAGTAGTACAACAGCAAAAAAAAAAATCCTTTCAGTGCTTCAGCAGTACTAGCTAAATGTGTTGGTAGATAATGAAGACTGTGCTGCTTAACAAAGTTTGGTTAGAAAACCTATGGAATTTTAGAGTTCCTTGCATGGAATTATTAAGGAGAGTTACAAAATGTTACCTGAAAAATGGTAGTTAGGGAGGGTGTATTGGAAGTTGATTTCTGTGTAATCTATCTTAATGACTGTGTAAGATAAAGAAAATAAGGCTGAATAATAACCTGTTTTAGTTGTGAAGTAGGTTTCACTATTTGAGATAAAGTCTCAAGCACAGAGTATACCAACTTTGCTATCTCTTGGAGTTGCAGGATTGTTTATTAGGTTTTACTGTGTTTGGGAGTTGTTGGGGTTTTTCTGTTTTTTAGAGTGTTTCTATTCCTTCATGAAAATAGTTTATTTGTATGTGTAGTAGCATGGGGTTGTGTTAGGGAACTTGTGAAAGTGTCTTTTGGTCCTGTTTTCTGCCTGGAATTTTGTGAGGTGAAAGTCTTGGAAAAAATGTTTCCAGCTCACATGGTGGACAAAGAAATCAAGAGAATATAAACCTTCAGTTAGATAAAAAGAACAGAAATGTGTTGTTAAAAAACTGATGATTTTTATTTTGTGGGTTTCGAGGTGCAGAAAGCACTTGGGTTAGACAGTAGAGCAGGTTGCTTTCTCAAGTCCTCCTCATAGATTATGGCACCAGTGAAAGGTATGTGTATTATGGCATTGCATTTGTTTGTAATAAAAACCCAAGCAATAGCTAATGGCAAACTGGTGCTGAGCTATCAAATAAATTAGTTATATTGTGATTCTAGTCATCATATATTTTTTTTGTATATGTGAGGAAATATTTCTTCATAAAGGCTGTGCCTGTGCCTAAAATATGTCAGGTCTCTGAGTGGAAACTACCACTGTAAAAGCTGAGTGCAACTCCCTGTTCCAGGGATTGTTTCTAGCGTTTTTATCTATACCAGTACATTAAATTCTACCCATTAGCAAGTGCATTCCTTCAGCATGTGACTTTGTGTTATCCAGGCTTTCTCAGCTGTAATAAAAGTGCCTTTATAACATCCTAATGATAGTTTGGGATAATCTGGATTTTAAGATAGGAGTGGTGTGAACAAATGTAATCTCTTTCACATGTGCTTTGGCTTTCATCTCTATCCATATGCCACTTCACTACATAGCAAGTGTTTGGGCATTTTGGTTTCAAGGTCAGCTCGGAAAGGGCAGTTAGGTGCTCAGGCTTTCAGTCTTTTCAGAGATATTTAAGAACTGCTTTTAAAATTGGGAGTTATTATAGACTTATATTTCATCTCAAATAAATTCTGGCATTTACTGAATAAGTGATTGCAGTGCTTAGGCATCTTTGGCTACATGATGTTCAGCTAATATTCTAAACTGTAAAATATTTACTCGGAGATTGGCACTGTGGCATTTTATTTACGAGTTTTACTTATTCGTGGATAGTAGCTTCAATTCCTGTGTTTTAAACTTTAAGTATTTAGCAGTATCAGTCTGTAAAGAAATATAAACAAACTAATGAGGCATGTAAGGTATGGCAAGTGCTGATCTCCCTGTATATATAAAAATACAAACTTGTCATATATTTGAAGGATACTCTTGTCAAATGTAAGTGAATACTGTGCTATATTGACATTCCTGGGAACTCAGCTATTCATGTAAACAAACATGCAGAGTAATTGCCCTTCCTTGGCTGACCTTGATGTTGCAATCCTTAAACAATTGCTGTGTGCCCAAGTGTTGCATGGATAAAACTGTAAGCTTTGCTGTGTTCTCTTGACTCCAGTTGTAAAGGTGACAGGGCAGAAATCTTTATTTAGTCCTTGGCATTCGATCTGAGATTAGCAACAAAGGTGTGTGGTTTTGTTTGTTTGTTTTTATGGTGACACAGTTGCCTGCTAAGAATTGTAACGATGCCACCACTCATTTCACAGATGCTACTGAACTGCTCTCAGCCAGTATAGACTCGGTCAGTGGTCAGCTGGCTAAAAATCAAACTGCCAGCCTCGGCAGAGATGAAGGATGTCTTGTGTTGCCCTAAAAAATGTGATTATGTGGGAAGATATAAAAACATACCGCCAGTTTCAGATACATTGTGAATTTCAATTTAACTTCAGTTTAATACAATACCTTCTTCACACCGGAAACTGATGGAATAATGTTTTCAGTAAGACTTTTAAGAGGCTAACTAGATCCAGCAAATTAATTTTGAAGAATGCCAAGTGTAGGAGCAGTGGAACTGGTTGCGTGTATTATATTGGCGGTTGGCCTTAGCAATGTATGCCTGTTGGTATCCTGTTTCCTATACATTTAAAATTGCATAATTTGCATAATTTGAATTGATAAGTTCAAAAGTAGAGCTGTGACATAAAAGATTGTTTAAGATAAAGTCTACACTAGATCTCCTTTGCAAAGTAAATGGAAAGACTTGTGTGGATCTTAGAAACAGGATCTAATAACGTGCAAACTTAGAAATAATAAATTCTTGATATTCAGACGGAGTATATAGACACTGGGCTGAATTTTGCACTTGTCACTTGAGGAGTCTGTGTTTAAATTAATGGATATTTTACTTAGTGAATGGTTTGAATCTGTTAACTTCCTTTATGGAAGATATTCTATTGAGTTTAGTAGAACAGTTCATATGAATAAGTGGAAGATGCAGATCAGAACCTTTAATTAAGCAAAATAATTCCTGTGACATTGTTGTGTTATAACAAGTCACAGACTGCTCTCTGTTTTGTTCCTGTTTCTGTAGAAGAAGGTAGGTGTGATTCTTAGCAGTGCGGCCTGTGTCATCTCTGTGCTGGATCATAGTTGATGAGGGATGATCTAGGGTGCCAGGCTCTGCCTGTTTGATGACTCCTTTCAAAAGTTTCTGTGAGTGAGCTCATCTGCCCCTCGGGTTGTTTGAACCTCCCTGGTACAAACCACAGAATTCAGGGCCAGGGAAGGTTGCAGTTGGTCTGTATCAGTTCAGTAGAGGATTGAAGCTGTAAGTAAAACTGTCCTTCAGACCTGCTTTTGCCTTGGACTGATTTGGCTTAAAAAAAAAAAGTCTGAACATGGAAAATGAGTAAAGGATGCTTTGAGAAAACTCCTTTACTGACAGCAGCTGGAATATATAGTTAACGTCATGTTTTATTGTTTAGTACTTCAACAGGCTGGAAGAAATCCATCTCAGAAGACGGTTAATAAATATTGGACTTCACAAACTACTACACTGAATTTTGATGATTTTTGTGCTATTGTAAAACAAGAAAAAACAGCAACAAAAACTGAACTACTTGCAGCATTTGGAAAAATAGACACAAATAACACTGGATATATTTTACATGATGAACTTTATAAGATTCTTACAATGGTAAGTGCCAGTAGAAACTTAATAATCCATCATTAGCCATTAGAGATTTTGGAAACTATTCTGAGTGTATAAATGCATATCTATTCAAAAGCATAAATTACTGATTCATGTAATTTTTTGCAATTTTGTGCCTACTGTTCTGGGGTAATCTGTGGCCTTTCTTCTATTTCTTCCTCTTAGTATTGCAATTGGTAACCTGTTAGTCTTGCTCAGCAATTGCATCTTAAAGGTGGAAGCAGACAGAGAAAATATTTTTCGTACTTTCAGACACTGTTTTGTTGCAACCCTGTCTGTACTGCAGTGGAGTAACAGAAGGGGAAGTACAGGTCTCTCCATGAGTTCATTTAGTGCAAATCTCTCTGTTCTCTAGGGACTTAACCCTGTCCCTCTAGGATAAGTCAGTACTTTGGTTAGAGACTATGCATTACCAGCCCAAAGAATGCAAATATCATAAGGCATGGGCATGTCATTAATATGGCTTAAAATAATGGCATTTAGAAGTATCTGGGACGTAATATTTAACCGCTGAACTACCATCATGTTTTTAGCTTTTGTTATATAGTCTGGAAGGAGAGAAAGTTTGTTTTTTTTAAATAGGAGATGAGATTTTTATGATGATAGGTGATGGTAGGAGATGGAACTTTAAAGAAAACATTAGCGAGAGTATTTTAGAATGACAAGTATTGATAAGATGTTGATCTGCAAGGCAAGCAAACAAACCCCATGAAACACAACAGTCGTCCCAGCTAGTGTAGAGTTGATGGTCCAACTTTACGTAGTTGTACTTCACAGATATTTACAGTGATTTTCTTTTTCTGTTTTGTCAGATCTTTTATCTATGCAGCCAAACCCCTCCCTTGTCATTGTAAAAGCCATCATCTTGCACAGCACAAGCAATAGGAAGCAATAACGATTAAAATAGACTACCAGTAGAATTTGAGCAGAGTACTTAGAAGTGATAATAAAACTGTTTTAAGGAAATGTAGAGGAAAGCAAACGGGGTTGGAAGGAACAAGTAGTTTACATACTGTGTTGTGGTTGACCCAATAAAAAAAAAATGAAATTGTTAGCTTCAAACCTTGTGGCAGGACTTTCAGTCCTTATTCTGCACTAACAAAAAGATAGATTTGCAATCACAAGGAAATATTCATTATACAGCAAAGGACAGAAGTTACAGGTGCTGAGTGCTACTGTAGTTACGCCATGGTTATGCCATGAAAAGCTATAAACTGTGTTGTTACATAAACTCAGGGCATCATTTCTTATAGATCCAGACTGAAGAATTTACTAGATGTGCTTGTAGTAGCAACTGGTGGTGGTCAGAGATGGGAAGATAAGCATTCAATTTGTTGCAAGCTGCTGTGGCTCTGTGAGCATATGTCCACATTACATCACATCGCGTGTTTACCAACAATGAAATTCACATTGGTTTTCAGTGCCAAGTTTACACCATTCATCTGCAACTGAAAAGTGATGTAAAGTAGATTTCTTACAGCAGTCATATATTGCTCTGTCATTGCAAGCAGCACTATGATTCTGTGTAGAGGAAATTGCTGGAGGACCTTGTCAAGAGTTGCTTTCTTCATCAGAGAAGTACGTTGTGTCTGCATTGTAAGCGTGGCATTTGAGATGGAATTCTGACATGCAACTTCAGACTTGGTTCCAGGAGAGCAATTGCTTTGGCTTCACACTAATGCTTCCAAGCAGAGATAGGTGCAAGACAGATTCATGCCTGGAATAATTCTTCTAGTGAACTAAATCACAGATACAGACTGGTATAAGACGATAGCTCAAATAAGTAAGTCAAACTAATAATCGTGAAGTTAGGTCTTGGTTGTTAGCATGCTACAGTGTACGTAAGAATGACCGGAGTTGGGATTCCTCAGTTTATGGAAGATTTTCTGAAGCTGATAGTAGTGTCATTCATGATGTGTTTCCATAAGTCACCACAAAATTGCCTAAACTGATGCAATTCACCTGTCCAGTATCCAGCAGCATTTGTAGAGACATAATTTCTTGCAATGCTGACCTCTGTTTTGATGACTCAAATCAAAATCCGTTTAAATCTATTGCAAGATAACATTCTTTGAGGATATTAAAAGAATCTTCCTTTGTGTTTTTATTAAATACATGCTGTAGGTGAACAGTATTCTTGATTAGGAACCCAGATTGTGTTGTGTTTTTTATTGCAGAGAGGTGAAAAAATGACTCTGGATGAAGTCAGTACCATTACTAAACAAGCTGATTTTAACTGCAGTGGCAAACTGGACTACAACAAGGTATGGCAGTCAGAATGATAATATTAGTTCCTATGTTACTGGCTTGATGTTGTTGACAACAGTAGCATTATCAAATGTAATACATACTGTTTGCACGTGTTGGTCTGTTGGTAATCTTACCCCATTGTCCCCCAACTGCCTCTACAATGGGATGTGGCCTGGTGTCTATTTCTGTTTGGATCTCTTTATCTGGCTGTTATCCTCAAAAAGGTCACTTGCTGCAAGTGAACTTAGTGTATTAGGCAGAGCCTAGTTGCAAGTATGGAAACCAACAGCATGTGTGAAGTAAAAAGTTAAAGGAATGGTAGGATAAAAAAGACAACTGATAGCAGACTTAGCTAATCAGTGAGAGTTGCTGTCTGTGATATTTCATTATTTCATATGCATGAGACATTACTGTATATGTTGAATATCTAATTGTCAAGGTACACCACCTCATCAGTTTTTCTGACATCTGAATAAGCAGTCTAAAAAATCTGTACATAAATATAGTTTCATTGCAGAAAAACCAAACCCCTATCAAAAAGTCAATGTTTAAAAAAAAAAAAAATCAGTCTTCAAATATCCAGGAAGAAATATAAATTGCGTCTTTGGTTGAATATTGCACTTAAATTTCATTTAATATTTTGACTTCCTTGTTTAAACATGGTTCCATTTTACCATGTCACTTGAGTGGATACCCTGTGTCATGGAAATGCAGATTAATATTGTGCTTTAAAAGGAGATGCATTACATCTATTGACTTATCCTTTCCTTACCAATGTTACATTTTAATCCTTACAACTGTGCGTAAGACTATTCCACTTGACAGAGTACTTTTCTGTATTTAAAGTTTTGTGACTTGTACCTGGCAACTAGTGAACAGTGCTGTAAGACAGCGCGAGAGAAACTGGAGGCTGATAATCGATCGAAGCAACAGCAGTTTGGAAGTCAAGCTGAAACTTCCTCTGAAGGGATCACACTGCCGGTGTCAAAAACTTCACCAAGGATCTCGAGGAAAACTGATCACAAACTAGCACCACCAAAAGGTATTTGTATTTCATAGTGTGAGTTTTCATTTTGTTGGAGTTCAGGCTCTGGGTCAGTGAACAGTTGAGTATTTATTTAATTTTTCTCAGATGAGTGAGGATGTTATTGCCTGATACACATTTCTGCTGTGGCAATTGCATAAGTGTCTCTGTAGAACGTCTGATTCCCATGTTCAAATGGACTTTGGCTGCACTTATGATTGGCTGCTTTCAAATTCTGTGAATTTTGTTGACTCTCGTGTGACGCTGCAGAGGGAAGAGAGAAAATGAATGCTTAGGTGTTGTAACATAGCAAGTTATTTATTTCTTTCCCAGTTCAGAGACGAAAACTTAAACATTTATCAATAAGCAGTTTATTTCTTTCAATTAACAAGGCTGGTTTTCAATCACAATCAATATGAGAGTTTAATGTTCTTCCTGAAGTTACAAAAATACTTAGAAACCTTCCCAAATGGGAAAAAAATCACAGGCTTACAGACTGCAGTACCACACGTGAAATATTTGCATGTAGTGTGTGCTGTTTACTTTAAGTTGCTTCAATTCTAGGCAATGCTGAAGAGGGGCATAAATGATAGAATGGTGAGAACTGAGCTTTTGCAGCTAAATTTACAATTACACCAGCAGACTTTCTCCAACATAAGGAACCAGAAAGTAAAGGCTTGGAAGTAATTGCATTAGGCAGCTGTGCATAAGCATTGTGCTCTCTGCTAGGGAAAGTACGTCATCCTGAAAAGAAATAACTTTAAATTGGAAGCAGGTTAAACCTATCTGGTAAGGACAAATTTACCTTGATTCCAAAATGAATGGAATCAGCTGGTAACAATTCCTTGTCCTTCAGGCAGATTTGGTTCCAAAGGTTCTGCAGTTTGTATGCGCATTCACCTGGGATGTACGGTCAGGGAAGTAAAGATTTTTGACTAATGAATTATAAAGCTGACTTCTTTTATAATTATACAACATTTATCTGGTTGAAGTGCCTATAAATGTAAGGCTTTATCATAAACAGCACTGAGAGCGGCTTGAAATAATGTAATTGTATCTAAATATCTATGTTTATAGGTGATAGTACAACTTCAAGACCCTCATCAGCTCAGACTTGCAAAGCATCCATTTCTACCACTATCAGCGCAGCTGCCAGTAGCAACAGAAACACAAAACTAATTGAGCCAGACACAATGAAGGTATTGTGTAAGTTAGTCCTATTGAAATTATGCTGTTTTCCTCTAAGCACATGTTATTGCATTTTAAATAAGAAACCATTTTCCCCCTGATTTTTAGCTTATGTTTTATTAATAGTTTGTCAAGGGCAGCTATAAACTAGTGAGAGGTTTCTTGATACATATTATTATTAACATTTTTATATACTGTTGGTTTTGCTGACATCTAGTTATTGAAAATAATTTTTCAGGTGTGAAGGTTTAATAGAACAAAGTGTGTTTTTTATAAATGAAACCACTGTTGGATAAAATGTTTAATGACTTCTTGAGATATTTAAAATTTAATAATTTATTAGGTTGGTGAGAAGTTTAGATGCTTTAGTAGTCTGAGAGATTATGTATCATAAACCTTTATATGAAAGGTAATTGGAAATAAATAACAGATCTCTGAGCATATTCACTTTGTTGGGCATTAATTTGTAAATACATGCTGTAGCCTGAAAATATTGATTTTTAGTTAGACTAATATGTTCTATCAGTATTTTCTTTTAAATAAAACACTCATTCAATATAAATTCCTGTGGGAGAAAGACAACAAAGTCACTTTACTAAGTCAATATTTGTAGAGTGTTAATATTGATCTTCTTCCTTTGTTTTCCCTTTCTTGACTGAACCTTCACTAGTTTTCTTTCAACAGAAAATAATAGCTCTGGAAATATAAAACATTAACTGGAAACTGCTAGGAAACATTAAAAACATGCACCTTGAGACTCCTGTATAAAAGGAAAAAAATGGTCATGACCACATAGTATAACTGCTGCTAGAAAACTGAACTGATGGTTCTCATGAGTTACATTTTTGTTTCAAATAACAACTCTGTGTTTGTTATTGAACTCTGAAGTCCTTTATATCTTCGACATTGCTATACAGTGACATTTGTTCTATATTAAAATTTAAAAACATAATCTTAAGGGAATTCTTTGCAGTCTGTTAAAGTATCTGGACCTCCATGCAATTTAACCCGCAATTTCACCTTGTTCAAACATGATATGTAGTATATAAAACCATTGCATGGTTTTACCCAGTATTGGATTCCTCTTTCGTTGTGCAAGATAATAAGAACTGGCTGAAAAAAAGTAGCTGCAGATATCAATTACTATTCATTAGCATCATACAAAACCAGAGATCAAGCAGTAAACACAAAAATGTGAGTGTAAAGCTACTAATTTTTTTTAAACTATTAAGAGCACAATGCAAATTCTGTCAAATCAATGAATAAATACACAGTTATTCATTTGTGGTGTGGATAAGAATCTAGCACTTAAAAATTCTTTTTATTTTACGTTCAGATTTTTTTTCTGGAGTTCACCTGTCTTGGGACAGTAGGAGAATATTGTCATTGTGAAATTGGACCAATGCCAACGTTACACTTCTGACACTGGGAACAGTGGAAGTGAAAACATGGTGAACATCTAAATTTAATAACACTTAGAAAACATGGAATGTATTCACAGTACATTCTTCCGAGTGTTTTCCTTCTGTGGGTGGAGTTTTGTGACATATTCAAAGCCATATAGGAAAATTCAGAGGGAGAAAACTAGACAGTTACAGAAGTGCTACAGATATGCCTGGGCAACGTGCTAATCTGTTGGATTTCAACTGTCACTGAATCACAGTTCATTAAAAGATGGCAGATAGAGACCTTAAATTTCGTTAAAATGTTCTTAGTATCAGTTTTAGTCAAGATTGGAAGACATTAACAACAAAAAAGAAAGCAGCGTATCCAGTTCTCAAATCTTTCTACACTGGGTAGCTGAATTCTCCCTGGTAAGGATTCTTACCTTCTGCTCTACTGAAGTTAGTGAAAGACCTGTACACACAGCAGGTAGCAAAAGAAATACCTGAGAAAAGTCTTGATTCTGAAACGACTATATGCTCCCACACATATCTGTGAAGTAGCTTCATGCAATTGAACCAGCAAGACTTTTTTGTGCTTATAGGAGAGGTTTTGTACAAGACAAAACCTTGAACTGAAGTTTTTTACTTTAAACGTTGGAACAATTCCTCTCACAAACACTGCTTTTTATTCTGAATTATGCTTGAGTGTGTGGACTATTCATTAATAACTTCAGTAGCAATAGCAGTGGAATGCATTATTTGAGCAGCAACTAGCACTGACAGCAGCAGGGAATGTCTAGCATTTCTATATGGTTAACATTTTGAATACATACATTTCCTACTATGTTAGCTATTATTTGACAGGGTTTTTTTTTATACTTAGAGGTGACATACTACGATCAAACAGAAAAAAAGTCCTTTAGCTTCCCAAATTTACATCTCTGTTTGTAATTGGACTTGGATAATTTAGAGAATATAGCGCCATCTTATGCTCCTTGCAGGAATAACAGTGTTTTGATGTAGCATTTGATTCCTAAAGCCTTGTCACACTTTTGCTTGCTGTTGCTTATGCCTTGACATGCACGCTGTTCCTTGTGATATTTTCCCTGCTTGCTTAGATTGTTTGATAGTTATAGCACGCTTGGACTGCTGTTTAAACTTTGATTATGCTCGTTGTCTCAAAGAACAGATGTGTTGCTTTATTAGCAGACCCTTTGATGTTTTTGAAATGTCATTAATTTTTCAAACAGTTTGGGAAGGTGTTAAAGGTATTAAGCTGTGAGACTAAATGAGTGAACAACCAGTTATCTCGGTGGTGTCAAGTTTCAAGGAGAACATTTAGTTTATTGCATGTTGGCCTCAGATGAAGTCTAGAGTTATGGAAGTATTGGAATAAACTGTTTACTGAGAACAGAATAGTACTAGAAATGACGTAACACACTAAAGTACACCTTCACATTCTAGCACCAACTTATGTTGATTGTAATATTAGTATTACCTCCCATTATCTGCTTGTTTGAGAGAATCTTAACATCTAGCTCTTGCCATTAAGTCTCAGTAACTTTTTGTCTATTCATTTATTTGCTAATTATTGTTTGCGATTGGACTTATTTTGCTTTTCCTGTCATTAGAAATCTAGTCTCGTAGATAAAGACTAGTATAAAATTTTTAGCAGCTTCATTAATTAAGTCTTTACTGCTCCCTAAAAGTAGCCAGGACAAGCAGATTCTTTTTGAAAGTGGATCCTGAAATGAAAAATTCTTTGAACTGTGCACATGTTTTCTTGAAGAGCATTAATTGTAGTCAGCTGAAACAGAGCCATGGAAGGAACTAGCAGCTGAAACAGGATGGATGATAGGGTGTTGAACATCTTGCTTCACCTTACTTCTTGCTGCCTTTTATTTCACAGTGCAGAAGTAGTCGGTGAGATGGGATTGTTGTTCTTCTAACAGCATGCTGCTCCCTCTGCATCTGTGATGGCAGATAAGATAGGTTTCCACAACAGTCCGCAATTGATGTGTTATTTTAACTGGAAAAGATTATGCGAGGTTATGGGAGGGGAGGGACTCGCGTATTAGTTTACATCAGGGATTGGCTGTCCCTTTTTCTTGTAGTTGGCATAACTGATCTTTGTCTTTTTGATAGCCTGTGCTCTGAAGAAGAATGTTTACTTTTACAGTCTCTTAGAAGTTCCTTAACAAACTCTTAATTTCTTTAAAGATCACAAACCTTCAAGAACAGCACAAAATGAGTTGCAAAGTTCATAGTATTTATACTTCAGAGTACTTCATATTGCATACTCCCGTGTGCAAATATAATTAGCAGAATTCGTCATCTAAAGGTGGTGTGATGCATTATACCACAACTATTGGGGTACTGAGGCTGAAATTATGAATCCTTTTAGATCAACATCTTGGATATACAGGATAGTCTTACCGTAATAATAAGTAATTTGAGATTAGGATAGTTTCCAGGCATGTAAAATCTTGAATTCTCAGTATTGTTCGTATTGATGTTCTGAGGTTGATATATTTTAACTCCTTTAGTGTGAGGATTCTTTTCATAGCTGAGTTTGTGCTGTTTGGGTAAAACTGATAAAATAAGAGTAATTCAGAGAGAGAGATAATGTTGGATTCGGCAGTCTTCCTGTGCCAACACGGGTAATGAGTTTGCCCAAAGTATGTCTATGAAAAGTTCTTAAAGCACAAAGGAGCACAGTGGAGATGAATTTGGTAATGTTTGAATGATAAATGTTTAGTATAGAGGAGTTGATTCTGTTCCCACAGAAGTCAGTGGCTGAACTGTGGCGCAGGACTGAAGGCTCTTAAATCCATGGTTCCCTGAGGAATTTGTATTCTTAAGAAATGTAGAGTTCTGAAAAAAGAAATCTAATTCCAGGACCAGAGCTGCCTGTATGACCAAGTGTGTTACTTGGCATTCTGGGTGCACATACAGTAGTTAAGTCCAGTTCTTGCCTGACACCTTTAGGTCACTGACTGTAAAGTACCATCAGCTGAGTGTGAACGTGTTGTAACTGGTTCTTTAAAAGAGAAATGGAATGTAGCAGTCGAGAATGTCTGCCATTCCTCAAGGAATACAACATGCCTATAAGGACTTTAGTTCTCTTTTGCTGAAGAATTATCTTTCAAATTATGTCTGAAATTAAAAATTGGGATCTGCTTTGTTAAAAAATAGAGCTTGTAGCTGTTTTACCATCTTGGCAAAATCACGGTTTCTCTAGAAACCATGTTATTCACAAACACAGCAGCTTTTTTGGTTTATAACTTTCCAATAGCTTTGACAGAAGTCAAGAAAAATCACTTTATTCAATCAGTGCTTTTGTTTGTTTTTTGTCTAAGCAAATAACTCCTCATTGCTCAGCTATTAAATTATTTTCTTTGCTTCGTTGGCCTGATGAAACTAATGCAGCAAAATTCCAGTGTTTCACTGGTGAATATCACAGTTCAGAGAATTTAATGAGTATAGTTTGGTTCTTCATGGCAATTGAAATTTAATTTTGACCATTTGAGCATTGAGATAATCTGTATTTTTTTGCAGTACTTTCACAAGTGAAGCAGTGTTACCAACTGCTCTGCAAAAATTGGCTATGAAATGGACTGTTGGAGAAAGCTATTTTTTTAAAAAGGAGAAGAAGATCAGTGTTGGATTTATCAAATTTCCAAATTAATTGATTTCAGAGAAGGTGCTTTTATCTTGATCAGAGATCAAGGCAACTTCTAATACTTGCTTTGTTTCCAGGAATGGCAATGTGCGCAATCAAAAGGGTGCTTCTACTTAGAAGAAGATGGTGAAATCATTAGTCATAAGTACAAGTTGCATTTACCTCAAAGGTCTACAGTATGTATTACCATCAAGCCTTTAAACCTTCGTCAGGTAGAAGGTAAGCGTTTCTATATTTCTTTGGAGAATTTTCCCTCTATAAAAAGGTATTTTTTCTTTTCATGCTGTTAAATCTCTTCCTTCTTACCTGTGATACTCTGATACAGCAATACTTCTCTCTGTTGACAGAGTCCTATTAAAAATACAATGTGACTTGTCACACCATATTTTCTACATAGTCGTTTTGGGCTCACTGCATGAGCAGTGAAAATCAGCCAAGTTCATTATCCTTCTCTCTTTAGTCAGCAAACTTCTTACATAATTTTTAACTGTGGATTATGAAGTTTCTTATTACACAATTGAAATGATACTATTTGCAGTATCTCTCTTTAAGGCATTGATGTACTTTGTGGGGAACAACAGTAGAAAACGTAGTGAATATTGTAGTCTCTACCTCAAATACTTTTATAAATATTAAAAAAGTATTATGGCTTTTTATGGCAGTGTGATATCTTGATGTTTTGATAATGAGTCTTGTCTGAATAATTTATGCCTTAGTTTTCCTGGTTTCTCATCTTAAGCGTGAAGCCTGGCATTAGAGTGACCTGAGCCTTTCTGCTCCTTTTCCCAAATGCTATTTGCTTTGTTTTCTCCTTATCAAGGAGCTTTATCTAGTTGCTACATTGGAATTATTTTTTCCCCTAAGTAGGTTATTTCCTCTTTAATCCTGTGAAATGGGAACCATTAAATTTCAAAGATGTTTTAGAGTGATCTGCACTGGCTGTTGTGCTACTGGTTGGTAATTGATTCTGATTGAGGTTGTGTTTCTTACTGAAGGGTCAATATGATGAATGCCATAGAAATACTTTGTGGTTCAAGGAAAAACAATTTTGTGCCATTGCTAAGCATTTGTGTTGGGAATGTTTTACTTTTTAGGAAAATCTTATAATTGGTTGTCAGTGGATACAGCTTTGTATATTCTTAAGGAAAATGAAACCCAAGAAAATCTACAACTTGTGAGTTTTACTGAACAACAAAACAAAGAGGTTAGATATTTTGGTTGTATTCCTATTTTAATTGTTGTATATTTAGTGTATGTGTTAATGCTGTGTGGGTGAGGCTTCCTGTGTGTTTGGAAGGAATTCAAACTGAACCTAAGCAGACTAAAGGAGAGAAGAAACATTTGTTCTGTGCATGTTCCCCTTCAAAACTGGCAGAACTTACATGAGGTAAGATGTAATACTGTCTTAGTTACGCCCTTTGGATGAACAGAATTGCAAGCCACATGTTTGGAAGTTTAACACAATTCCTGTGAGGACCATATTATCAGAGAGTTTGTTGGCAAGTATTGCTGAGTTTCTGGTTATCTGTAAGATATTCTGTGGAAACTCTCTTGTATTCCTGCATCTTCAAAAGCAGAAGCTCAAAGGTAGAATTTGCTACAATTTAATTTAATTTTCTTTCTCCTTGCCACATATATGATTTTGAACTTTCATAGTGTTCTTATCCTGTGGCAGAAATAATGGAGGAGAAAAGACTGCATTAAGTTACTTTCCCTTTCCAAGCCACAGGGTTGCTTGTGACTTTTTACACAGGGATTTTTTGTTGGTGGTTTGAACAAAGCTGGTAAATCAGGGAGGAAATTAAAAACTTGGTGGATTTTGCCGGCTGCTTTTGGCTGCTTTTGTTTTAAAGAGTGTTAGAAATCTGAAAAGTGATAGGACTGTTATTAGACATTTCTAGTAATGGCTATTCTTCCATCATTTCTGGTCCTATGCGTTTTTCTAACTCTTGTGATAACTAAGTGATGTCACTAGTTTTTGTGTCTTTAAAATGGCATCGTGTGGTATCTTGCTTCTGTGTGAATGTTGCTAGTAATAAAGAAAAGTGTCATATGAGAATTAACTTACAAACTTGTCTTCCTTTAAGAATAGATGTTTGGATGGAAAGGAGAGCTTGGATCAGGTGTTTACTGGCTACTCCCATTCACTACAGGCTGTAGGTTGAAGAAGGTAAAACCACATATTACTGGAGAGGCAAAGCTGGTGTGTAGAGGTGAAGATGGAGAATTGGCTTTGACCAGAGAGTTCCGGTGAGTCATGTTCCCAAACAGGCATGGTAACTATTTAAAGGTGTGTGCTCCAAATAACATTTAGCTTTTTAAAAGTTGTGTGTTACTGAAATACTGTTTGTACAGAGTATTCAGAGATAAGCTGAGTAGCTTTCAAAATTGCGAGACAGCAAAGGAAACAAGAATTTGGAAATAGTTCTGCCTTTTTCATTTTTTAGAGCTGCTTTACTGGATATATTTGAAACAATTGATTTGGATGGAAATGGCCTTCTGAGTTTGGAGGAATACAATTTCTTTGAACTGAGAACTAGTGGTGAGAAATGTGATGAGGAAGCATGGGCTGTATGTAGGGGTAAGTTCATTGCTGTGCTTTATAGAACTAACTAGGGCTATCAGCATACTTCCAAGCTGTTGTTTATAGCTTTCTACTATGTATATAGTGTAGGACTGAGTGTTTTGTAGTCTATACCAAGAACACATGTACATATTGTTCTCTTCTGCCTTTGTTTTTCTTTTTTTCCTTTTCTAGTCTTCCATCCTTTGTTTTGCTTCATACTTGCTTGTGTGCCACTGACCTTCTGCTCTGCAAATTTTTCCCATTGCTGATTGCAGTTTCATAGGTGAAAAATTATATTGTTACCACAAACTACAGGTTTTCTAATCATGGATCATATGAATTAACTTGTAACAGGTATTCTTTTAATCAGTCTCCTTTCTGCAGATAAGCTGACATTTATTTTGTATCTCAAATTGTCGAGAGGGACATCTAATTTGCGTGTGTACATTATACTTTAAAAATGACATCTAGAGCTTATGTTGATTGCTTAGAAAATTAGATATTAGAAAATGCCTATTGCAAGTACGTTTTTTTTTCAGATGTTAGCAGGTTTTTATTAAAACTCTTGTCTTTTCAAGTTCATATATGGTGTGTCAGTTTGTACATATTGTGTTATATGACAGCTGTGAGATTCTGAGACTTCCGTGAGTGTGATGAGGAGGCTGACAGGCAGTTAAGACTCTTTCAACTGTACTTTGTTTTCCATCTGCTGATATATCTCATCAGTGTTGCTAGACATCATGCCAGCTTGCAGGAGCAGTGCTAGGCCACAAATGTCAATTTTTAAGAACAATGGAGTTATGTGGCACTGCTTTAAGTTTGCAGAGGCCTTGAGAATGCATGTATTTACCTCATATAACAGAACTAGGAGAATGCAACCACCAGTGACTGTAGGCTACTCTAATAATACAGTGCATGAAAGCAGTAGTTTAAAAGCATGAGCAGTTTATCTGAAGTGGGTGGACAAACTGGAAATTTAGAAGACATTGTGTGAAAATGAGAAGTTTCTGTAAGTACCGTGGTTTTTCTCCAACTGATGTCTGAAATGCCAGTATGGTGTGTCATTAGGTATTGGCCCATGTCATGTTTGTTGTAGTTCTTTGGCAGGCTGTGACACATTGCTTAATTTGGGCCAGAACACTTTAGATAGGCAAGTTCTGTTAACTGTTCCTCCCCAAAACGCTGAGATATTGGACTTCTTCCTAAATAAAGAAAGTTTGTACAAAAGTACTTTTCTATAAATGAGTTTCCCACCTGTTTCATCGCTGTACAGGCTTTTCCACACTTTGTGACTTGGTCAGAGTTCTGCCTCTCTGCAGTGATCTTGACATGAATAGGAGGGGTGCATGTGTGTGCATGAAGTGTATAAGAGAGGACAGGAGAGAATATGGTGAACGTTTTACCAGGTCATTAATCAATTGAAGGGTTCAGAGGAATATCATAAATTTTGACACCAAAGTTCAAGCCATTTATTATAGCATCTGTACCCTTAGATAGATTTATTAAATTGGTAATCCCTTTTTAATAATATATAGTAAAGATTTAGCATTGTTATGAAGATGAGAAAACCATTTTTAAAAATCTCTGACACGAGGACATTTCAATTATGTGTTTGCTGACATAAGTGGTCCATCTATGACATTCCATCAAGACAGGGATGTTAGGATTACTGGCATTTTATTGCTTTTTAGGAACTAAGTAAATCATTTCTGTATCAAGGACCTCAAGCACTAAGGGCACTGGCCCCAGCAGACTTTCATTTCCCATTCTTAATGTACCCCTTTCTGCAAATCTCAACCACAACCAGTAGTGCTAGGAAAAAGGAGAAAACATCAATATGAACCCTTCCTGTTTTGAAATCTCACCCTCTTTTGGGTTATACAAGAGGCCAGATGTTTCTAGTCATTATCTAAAATCCACAGGGAAACTCTACAAGAGCACTTATCTGGTCAAGGACATTCTTCCCCAAATAATGTTGGAGAGCCTGAGGCTACAAGATGGTTCCATCTCTTAAACCTCGTTAACATAAGTGGAGTTTGGCTTTGGAAGGATAAAAGGTATTTGCAGATATAACAGATGTTTAAATGCTACCTTATATTTCTTTTTAAACAGAGAATTTTGACATGAAGAAGAATGAGCTAACAAGACAAGGATTTCTGGATTTGAATCTCATGGAAGCCAATGACCGTGAAGGGGATCCTAGTGACCTTTGGGTCACGTTATTGTCTCTAGGCTACAATAAAGCATTAGAAATGACAGAGGTATGATAGCCATATAACAAGAATAACTGCTTCACATGTAACTTGCTGCACTTGTTTAATTACATTGTCTAACTGCAGTACTGCCTAATTTCTGTCTCCTATAAACTGATTTTGATATATCAGTTATGCAGTCCAAACACTGTTAATACAGGGTTTACTTTTTGACTGTCAGTCCTTATGTCTTAGGAGATCACTGACATTGTCCAAAGAGGGAATTTGTCTTTTGCTTTGGAGAAAGCCAGTGTTCTGCAGGGTTGTTGAGGAAGGAACTAGGTTATGCCTGTTGGAAGAATTCATGAACCATGCTGATGGGAAGTATAAGAAGACAATGATGATAAACTGTGACCTGTCAGCAAACCTACAAAATGTAGGACTTGCTCTGCTTAAAAACGTCACTTTCCTGGCTGAAGAATAGAACCAGATAAGGATAACTTTTTCCACATAATTTGGAATTAATGATTTTCAGACATGGCTATTTCTGTTACTGTTGCCTTTCACAACAGTGTCTGAAGGTGTTCAACACAAAATTTTAATTAAGGTGCTTTAGTTGGCACACTGTTTACGTTACAGGGCTAGGGATTATTTCTCTGATGTTTCTATGGGCTTAAATGATTTTTAAATTTTATATTATTTTTACAGAAACAGTATCAATGTTGGTGTTAATGGCTCTCAAAAAAGAAAGAGGATCTCTTTAATGAAGAGGAAAAAAATTATGAAAAATCAAAGAAGGCACTAAACATGCAGATAATTTAATCATTTAAGTTTTATTCACAAGAAAAGCTGATTTCAAAAGATCTGATGAGGGAAGTCAGATTGTGTAGGGAGAAGATCAGAGAGGCTAAGGCTGAACTAGAACTCAGGTTGGCTAAGACCGTGAAGGATAATAAGAAATCCTTCTACAAATATATTAATAACAAAAGGAGAACTAGGGAGACCATACAGTTCCTTTTGGACACAGAGGGAACAACAGTAACAGGGGATGAGGA
>WAAB01025966.1:221719-263312 GCA_013389865.1 Piaya cayana
CCTGGAGGTGTTTAAGTTACGGGTGGACGAGGTCCTGAGGGACATGGTTTAGTGTTTTGTGGGAGTGGTTGGACTCGATGATCCAGTGGGTCTCTTCCAACCCGGTGATTCTGTGATTCTGTGATTCTGTGTGATTATGTTATTTCTTTTAACTTTTGTTAAACTAAAACAGGTCAGTGCAGTCACCATATAAAATGTGTATGTGAGAAACAAGCATATGCAGATGCAAAAATACTCAGTCTGGTTGAGACACATCAGTTGTCCCTCTGGGGAAATATTGAGATTGTTGTAAATGATTTCTTCATGATGAGCACTTTCTCCCATTCCTGTGAGTGTGGTTATCAGAGCAACTATAGAACTGTCTTTCTGCACTTCAGACATAAGAGGGAGCTATCCTCTAGAAATAAGATTTTGGGGAGGATTTTGTCAAATTAGGCATTAAAAAAGCTATTTTGTGCCTCATACTAGCTGTGGTTTATGGTTGTAGTCTTTGTTTTTCAAAGGACAACGTAGTTCTCTTAACACTTTGTCGGTCATCTAATGATGTACATCTGCTTAACTTGTGTCTGTAACTTAACCGTTTAATTCCTCGGTTTCGTATGATTTAAGAGGTTGGGATTTCAGGGACATTGAGCCTTTAACAAATTAAAGATGGAACTTTAGAAACCCTAGTGGATTCCAACAGCCCTTTGAAAGAAACTGAGGTGCTGTTACTGAGTCTAAGAAAAAGCAAACTGCTGGTTGTTACACATACTAATCTTAGCCAAGATACTGTAGGAACAGAGCACTTAATGCAACGTTGCAGGTATTTTAAATCTGTGTCAAGTGGCACAAATAGCAAAAGTGTGACAGCTAAAGGATGCAGGTTTATTTCAGACACCGAAATACATTTTTACTTTATCTTAATTTCTGTATGTTTTCCTTTCCAGGGAAGGGTTTGCTACGTGTGAGCCAAATGCACCAAACTGCATTTCAAGTGTACTGTGACTGGCATGAAAAACATTCCTTTGTCCTCAGCTTTCATTTGGCTTAAGAGTTTGCCACAGCTTTCAAGTTTTGAATATTTAATGCTAGCATTTGGGTAATTCTGCTTCAGAGCAGATATGAAAATACTTGGGAGCTGTGGATGGAAATCTGAGGGGAAAACTAGCCTACAGATAAAATGACAATAACGTTGATTTTCTCCATTGCAGGCATGCCCCTTTGTTATTGATATCTATGCAGAAAAATGCAAACCCAGAATTAAAGCTGTATATCTAGAGGCAGGGAGCTGGCAGCTCAACAGGGCCATTTGCAAGTCTGTTGTTAATAAAGGAGAGGCCAAAGTAATGGATGGCTGCGAAAACATCGTTGTCTATAGCTACAAAGGGGGCAGGAGAATCACTTCTGTTATTGAAAATAAGGTATGGCATGAGACTTCTGTAAAGTACTTGATGTTATTGTCATTTATTATTGTTCTTCCTGAGTAATTTTTGGGAATTACATTTTCTGAAATTTCTGGTATCAAGTTTCTGTATCTAGTTCATTTTAAAAGTGTCTGATGCAAAGCTTTTTCTGACATAAGACTTGGTCTTAAAAGAGTTTGGAGAAGTGTTTTTTGGAAGGGATAGCTTATTATAAAGAAGCAAGTGGGTTTAAGTATCATGTAAAATCTGAATATTTGTGTGTGTTCATGTTCAGTTTTTCAATGTTTTGATAATTACTGGAGACATATTATGTTCGTACTACCAGGAAACAAATACTAAGAACAGGAAATACAGTTACAGAAAGAGCAAAGGCTACAGCATTCACACTGCTTAATATTTTTGGTGTGCCTAAGAAAGTAAAAGAGCAGTGATTTGCATTTTATTGGGTTTTACAAGTGTAATATGGATGAATTCTGAGTTGACTTGCCTTACAGGACTACTTTATTACTAATCCAAGCTAAGAATTGTAAATGTAAGCAAAAGTGGTTGGTGAGAAGCAGAAATTTTAAACCTTTTTTTGTAGATCATAATGAACGTGCTGTTCATTCTCAGTTTCATTTATATCTTGAAATGTAAGTAAATAAACTCAATGCAATAAGATGCTAAACTTAAGATGCATTAAATATTAAGAAATCACAGCAAGAAGTATATTTTTAAATGGACAGACATGCTAAGGGGGGTGGGTTGATGAACTAATTTTAGGACCGAATGCCAAACTACGAGTTTAGATCTGCACTTCGCCCTTTAGGGTAGATATACTGGAGTTATTTATAAGTTTGGGGATATGTCAGAGAAGCAGATGAGGTCTCTATGGCAGCAGCTGGGTGCTGCCTGATTAAAATCACTGACCACTGCCATTTATACCGTTTGGATTGTGTGAATACCACTCTTCTGCATTGAAGCAAGTAGTTAAACTAACCCGAAAAGCTCATTAGAACTTGTAGGCTGGATACTTTTTGGTGTTGTAAATGTCTGGAAAGAAATAATAAAAAGGCAATTTTATGTGTCTGCTAAGCTTCGCACAGTGCAAGCAGTCTGAGTATATCTGCAGTTATTGTACTCATTATTTCAATGGAAATAATTGTTTTTTTGTTATTTCTGTAATGAAATTAAGGAAATATGCGAGTTCCTGAGGGATTCTGTTTCAGTCTTCATATGTATTTAATCACTGGGTAGAGGAAGGTGTCTGTCTGCTAACCCTTCCTATTCAGGGTGTGAGCTGGACAGATTAAAAGGCTTTGCATACAGAGCCTCAAATTCTTAGTGAGGAGTACCTAATCTATTGTCCGTCCATTTGTGTGCCAAAAGAAGTAGTTAATGAGGCATTTCCTATTACCCAAAGCATGAATTTACTATAATTGGTACCCTCTGTGCTAGGTGAATATCTGTGACCTTGTTCCTGTTGTATCTTCCTGTAAAGATAATTCTTTTGTTTGCCTTTATCTTGCTGCCCTGTAGAAATGAGGACTTCACCAAAGTGATGCCAGAGCAGTTAGATCAAAGCAATAAGAAGCTTAACAGCAGATTGTGTTTACGTTTCTGAAATGATACCACATTTCAAGAATTGCCATATTTACACTTTGCTGTGCACAAACCTTTTGTACTATGAACACCGGAAAGCTCTTTTTTTTACCAGTCTAATAGCTTTTTTTTGCTGCGTAGGGCTGATTGTGCAAAGTAGCTGTGTTTCTATTCCATTTTTTCAGTACAGAGAGATTGTTGGATAACATTGTCTAGGAATCAAACATTGCAGCGTGTCTGCCAAACAGATTTATCTAGAGGCAACTGAATAGCAGGGTGTAGTAGCGTGTCCCAAGGTCTTGTGTCTGAGTATTGCCTGGGATAAACTGAACATAAAAGAATTTTCTGTTACCCAAGCTTTCAGTTGTATGTGTTGGATCTTTCTTGCATAGCATTAACAAGAGCATCTGTTCTCTAAGTGATTATACTTATGTTAATTTTGTCAAATGTTTTAGAAGTCTCTTGTAAATTAAGTCTTCAGAAATGGCCAGTAGGGAAAGTGGCAAACAAATCTGGGCACACATCCAATGACACTTCTCCAGATCACTGTCTTCACCTACCAGTGATTTGCAGTTCAAGGACCACTTGAGACAATAGTATTTCCTTTGTATTTCAAATCTAGTATGAATTTATCCAGTCAATTTAAAAACTGTGTAAACTCTTACTGTCTGTAACATTCTGTGGCAAATACTTTTCTCACTAAGTGGTGTTATTTGATGAATTTTAAGTGGCTTTTGACAATGGATCTGGGTGCTGATGAGCCTGAGATACAGACTGTTAACTCTTCAAGGAGAATAGGCTTCAGCATCCTTAAAGCATTTCTATCCTGTAAAATAACAAAGTCAGAGGAAGAAGCATTTGTAGTTGTTTCATAAAGAGTAGCCACATAACCATTAGGAGTAACAGGTTACTTCATGCTTTTTTTCACTTGCAGTCTGAAAACAAAGTGATTATTCATGTCAACAATGAGCAGAGTAAGAACTGCCTAAACAACAGGGGACTTACTGTTTTTGCTGTGGAAGTGGCACCAAAATCCATGATGGTAAGATTTGTGTTGTTTAGCCACCTTAAAATCTAAGCAAAAAGAAAAAATCGTGACATCTTAACAGTTGCCTTTTGCAAGTCTTTTATCATGATAAAGAGCATGTGAATAGTGGTACCTTAATCACCAATACAGATCAGATAGAGTTCTTAATATTTCAAAGCAGAAGATGTACTTGATGTATCCGTGTTTTCCTGTCCAGATTGCAGAAGAAGTCCATAGCTGTTCAGGGTTTCATATGTGCATCTGTTTCAGTTGTCCACTCAATGCTTGTACACCTTACCAATATTTGTAATATTCTTTTTCTAAGACTGTATTATTTCTTTTTTTTTCACATAGCAAATTTTAATGAGACATACTGATGTCTGTGAGAAACAGACCAAGCATGTGCTAGTCAGAAACAAAAATACATGTACTCCACTCCTTATGCACAGTGTGATTTGCAGATGGCCTCTTTTTGTTAAAATTTACTTATGGATCGTGTTTAGCTACAAGGCAGTTTGATCCTCTGATCTCTACTTGGAAGCTGGGCAGGCTTTAGTGAAAATTCTAAATTAAGGTTCTAAGGGATGGAATGAGGTTGAAAGTGCATTATGAATGCAGACAATATTTTTCTTCTTTCATTTATGAAGAAAATCCACGTTTTATTATTCTAGAAGCATAGTCTTTCTTTAAAAGAAGAGGCACCTAAACTATTTTATATTTCACAACTTTCCAGCATGGATGCATTCAAACACTTTGTAAACAGATACAGTCCCATGACAAAGACAGGGCTGGTGCCTGTTCTAGTATTGCTGCTCACACTTTAGATATCTAAAGCCTAATCCTCTAAGGTGTTTTATTAGTTTTAATTTTGGCTTCATTCAATATGAACTATAGGCTCAGCACTCCATATTGATATTTTGCTGCCGTGTGATTAAAGTTGATAGTCATTTTCGAACACCGGCTTTCATTATAGATGATGAATGTTTGTCAAATGTTAGCAATATAAGTACTGAAACAGCTCATGTTACTCACATAGCACTTCAGGTAACATACACACAATCCTCCACTAAACACTTACTTTGCTTATTTTTTTTTTTTTCATTTGATGTTTCTCAGCACGTGATGCCACTGAATGAGCGGGAAGAATGGCTTTATAAATGTGTACATTCCCTCTTGCGTTAAACAGTTGAGTTGGAGAGCTGTTCCTTGGCAGCATTCAGACTAAACCAGGAATCTTTTTTGTCAGCTTCTGGACAATTTATAGTCTTGTCCTTCTCGAAAAGCTGGCATACTTTCATTCTTTGCAGAGTTTGATTTGTTAAAGCCAGTGAATCCTGTAAGTACTTACTTGTTTCTGGTACCATGTTTCTGCCAATGACTCTTAAGAAACATGCCTAGAGATAGCTTAGGGATGGAATAACTGCAAGTATGTAAAATCATTTGACAGAGGAGTGTTCATTGTACTTAGTGTAATGAAGTACATCAACATAAGAACATTGAGACGTGATAAGAACGAGTGCTCAGTAATACTGCTGACACTTATCTAATTGTATTTTATAAAGGCTTGTTTCCCAAAATATGCTCTAGTTTTCTGTGACATATAATGTAGTTACAGCACTTGCTGGCACTGCTTCACTGGTGGAAAACTTGCTTTGTTAAATGGGTCTGATGGATTCCTAATTAAACATTCCTGTTGTGATTTTGATGGGAGAAGTGTAAAGGTATGGGGTTAATGATGTTATTCTGACACCTGACAAAATACTTGGTTCTTTCCCTTTTTAAATTTTTTTTTTTTTCATTTGATGATAATGTTAATCTTACACTTGTTCTGAGTAATTACTGACTGGGTTTATATTCTTCTATATCATATAAAGTTTGTATTCTAATATGCAGTAAGGAAATAACATTGAGGAAAATGAAGGTTTGTCTTGGGCTCTTGATTGTTAACAGCCAGTAATTATTTCCAGGGAACTGAAATAAAGAGACTGAAGTCCACCAAATTAAGGCTGCATTAGGAACAAAAACCAGCTTTGGGGTACTAAGAATATTTGGCATGTTATGTTTTTCGGGTTCCTCTGAATGTATGTTACTGTGGAAGAAAATTATGACCCTGACCGCTGGATGCTTATAAGTGTCTGAGTTTAAAATAGACACTGAATGTATGTGTGACCTCATCTGCAGGGGCAGCAAGTAGTCTTGAAAAGCTATGTTTATCTGCCAGCAACTCCTGAGCTTGCTGTCACTCTGCTGTAATCGTACACTGGGCAAGTAAATGTCAGTTGCAAAATGAGAGCTCTGCCACAGGCCAGGTGGGGTTTGTGCACTTTAGCAATGGGCAGGTTTAGCTGAGGTTCTTCTAGATTTCAATTTTTTTTTTCTTAGCAAATACAGCAGATACCATTTTCATTTTCAGAACTGTCTAAAAGAAGTTGTAGTGAGAGGCCCCCACAAACATTTGGTTGTTTCTAGCAAACAACTGAGTTCTGTAAATGCTGCCCCGGGCAACACGTGGATGCATCAGAATGAATGTTCCTAGCTACACCTGTAAGAGGGAGCTGAGAAATAGTGAGGTGTTCTCTAGATACAGTACTAAAGCTAGCATTCCATTATTTGCATTTCTTTTGTTTAGAAAATCGTCTTGTTAGATGTACCAGGAATGCATATGCTACTCTTTCGGAGGAAGGAGTGGCTAAATCAGAAGGACTTAGCCGAGGAATCACTCGATGTGGAAAGACTTGGTGTGCTGCAGGTAGGGTCCAGTTAAACAGGAGACAGCAAAACTGAGAGGAACATTTTTTCTTTCCTGATCCTCTTGTTGCTAGGAAGAGTTATTTTGTCTAACTTTTTGGGTAGGAACTTAGGCTAGTTTTCTTCTTCTTTATGGTAGTTTCTATGACCCCTGCACTGGAGGAGATGGGAATAGGGATCTTGGTTGTATCAGTGGAGTCTTTTCCAGTTAGCTCTGAGTCCAGGTACCACCAAGGTGGATTGGTGGTCCAAAAATATTCTGATGCTCTTTTTAAGGCAGAGCAGAGGTTTCAGCTACAGGCCTCTTTTATTCAAGGGGAGACATTTGGGAGGAGAGTGTCTGTCACAGTCCTGATTGGAAATTCTGGAATGTTATCCTTTTGTGAACAGAACTATGATAACAATACAGATTCTTCCCAGCTTTACTCCCCATGGGCCTTCAGTGTCGTGCCCACTGGGGGCCATTGGGACCATCCTGCTGGTGGCCCCAATACTGAAAATGCTGGCAAATAAACTCTCTAAAACTCATTTTGGAGTTCTAGAAAGCAAGCATTGTTTATCAGGCCTGGGCAGCCTATGGGAGCGATCTCCATCAATCACATGTAGTGAAACCAGAGCTGGTTGTTACAGGATGGATTTCCTGCTTACATACATGTGTATAAATTTTCCCAGAAATCTTATGTATTTCTCTTCCTTTCCAAGGCCTAATTATAATGGTATCATGAACTTCACAACAGTCAAAACTCTTGCTAATTTGGAGCTGGCTCCAGCTCTGCCTGACCTTGCCTTTCAGACAGGGGGAGACTGCAAACAGAGGATTACAGGTGAAGACACATCTGCTCAGCCCAGCTCACACTGCGCACAAGATGTCATCCTTAAAGAATGAACAACATCTGGAAAAACACTGTTTTAAAGAAAACACAGTGTCAGAGGGACATTCTCACTTTCAAAGAACAGTTACTTAAGATGAAACTTTACTTTAGCTTAAATCAAAATATTCTGCTTTTTGTAATAGTAACTGCTTCTCATATCAGCCCTAGGGACAGAATGGGCATCTACCACGATGCAGCACCTCAATCCTGTCCCTGGGGACATGGAGGTTCCACACAAGGATGCAGCAACCCAATCCTGTCCCGGGGGCCAAGGAAGTTTGATACCAGGATGCAGCAACTCGGTCCTGTCCCTGGGAACACAGAGTTCCCACACTGGGACACAGCACCTTGATCCTGTCCCTGGGGACATAGAGGTCATATGTGAGGATGCAGCACCTCAACCCTGTCCCTGGGGACACGGAGGTCCCAGACAAGGATGTTACACCTCAATTCTATCTCCAGGGCTGTGGAGATCTCACACCAGGACACTGCACCTCTCTGTTGTCCCTGGGGCCATGGAGGTCGCACAGAAGAACTCCAGAACGCAGCACTTCAGTCCTGTCTCTGGGGACACACAGGTCCCACACCAGGACGCTGGCCCTCAGTCCTGTCCCTGGGGACACGGAGATCCCACAAAAAGATGCAGCACCTCTCTGTTGTCCTTGGGGATACAGATTCCACACCAGGACGCAGCACCTTGATCCTGTCCCCAGGAACACTGAGGCCCCACACAAGGCTGCTGCCCTTCGATCCCTTCCCTGGGGACATGGAGGTCCCACACCAGGATGCTGCACCTCAGTCCTGTTCCTGAGGACACTGAGGCCCCATGCGAGGCTGCAGCACCTCATTTCTGTCCCTGGGGACATGGAGGTCCCACGTGACGATGCAGCACTTCAGTCCTGTCCCTGGGGCCATGGAGATTTTCCACACCAGGACGCTGCACCACTCTGTTGTCCCTGGGGACACGGAGGTCCCAGACCAGGACCCAGCACCTCCATCCTGTCCCAGGGGACACGGAGGTCCCACCCCAGGATGCTGCATCTCAATTCTGTCCCCGGGGACACGGAGGTCCCACACCAGGACCCAGCACCTCCATCCTGTCCCAGGGGACACGGAGGTCCCACCCCAGGATGCTGCATCTCAATTCTGTCCCCGGGGACACGGAGGTCCCGCGTGACGATGCAGCACTTCAGTCCTGTCCCTGGGGACACGGAGGCCCCAGGCGAGGCCGCTGCCCCTGGATCCCGCCCTCGGCTCCCGTCCCCGCCGGCGGCGCCTTTAAGGGGCGGGCAGTGTCGGGGAGGCGGCTGCCCCGCTCCCGCCCGGCTCGGCAGCGGCGCCCGGCCATGGTGCGTATCGAGACGGTGAAGACTAAGCCCTACGGCGACCAGAAACCCGGGACCAGCGGGCTGCGCAAGCGGGTGACGGTCTTCCAGAGCAATGCCCACTACACCGAGAACTTCATCCAGAGCATCCTGGCCACCGTGCCGCCCGCCGAGCGCCAGGAGGCCACGCTGGTGGTGGGTGGGGACGGCCGGTTCTACATGAGGGACGCCATCCAGCTCATCGTCCGCATCGCGGCCGCCAACGGGGTACGGGGAGCGCCGGGGGGGCTGGAAAGCCAGGCGGAATGGCCCTGTGGGAGCACGTTTTCTTTAAAAGAGGGTTTGTCCAGGCACTGTGCGTTCCTCGAGGGTGACAAGGTCGTGTGTGCGATGTGAGCTGTGCCGAGCTGATGCGTCTCCTCTAATCCTGTTTGCAGCCTCCCCCCCGTCTCAAAGGCAAGGTCAGGCAGAGCTGGAGCCAGCTCCAAATTAGCAAGGGTTTCCACTCTTGTGAAGTTCGTAATAACATAAGAATTGGTCCTTGGAAAGGAATAGAATATGCGTAAGATTTATGAGAAAATTTATACACGTGCATGTAAGTGGGAAATCCGTCCTGTCCCCAGCTCTGGTCTGGCTGCACAGGATTGGTGGAGATCGCTCCCGTAGGCTGCCGAGGCCTGATAAAGGGCGTTTCCTTTCTAAAACTCCGCAATGAGTCTTAAAAAGTTTATTTGCAGGCATTTTAGACTAGACATAAGGAGAAATTTCTTCACTCAGAGGGTGGTGAGGCACTGGCACAGGCAGCCCAGAGAAGCTGTGTCTGCCCCATCCCTGGGGGTGTTCAAGGCTGGGTTGGATGGGCCTTGGGCAGCCTGATCTAGTGGGGGGCATCACTGCCCGTGGCAGGGGAGTTGGAATTAGATGATCTTTAAGGTCCTTCCAACTGAAAACGTCCTGTGATTCTATGGTTTTCAGGATCAGGGTGACACCGCAGCTGGCGTGGGCACAGCTCGTGTCTCACACAGTGAAAACCACGGATGGTTTCACCTCCCTGAAGTCATGCAGGAGCAATCTGCCCTCTGCGAGTGCCGGGGTGGACAGTGCAGTCTTCCCCTTGCTGCTTTTCCTTGCTTTGGGTGATAGCCGTGTTCTCCAGCCAACAGCACAAACTAGGTGCAGGGCAGAATCGATTCCACAGCACTGAACTGCATCTCATTGCTACTGGAGGCTTCATACCTGTTGATGGGACACTTGGCTCCTTAGCAGCAAGCTTTTTGCCTCACGGACCGGCAGGGAGAATGAGCGAGACGAGATGCTTGGTGGTTAGGGTTGTACATTGCAGTAAAACCTTGGAGTATCTGTTTCGACTTCCCAGTGCCAATCAGGTGCCTTAGCACCTTTAAATGACTGGGTTCTTAAGAAAATGTAAAATTGACATCACTGCCTTCTTACTGCATAAAGAAGCAATTCTTTTTCTGTTTGAGTCACATAGAAATGTCTTTTGTGTTTTGTGGTAGCTGTTCAACTTTCAGTCCATGTCCCAGCATCCCTTAATAGCACCAGCCTGACTGTGAGCACCTGTGGAAGTGATGGATAGTGCAACTTTCAGTGATGGTGAGAGTGACAGGCACTGGTTTATTTATTTGTTCTGAGAAGGAGTTGGAGTTGGAATGTACAGCATTCACACCTGACTGTGCATACAGACAGCACCTTGGATCCCTATGGATAAGCAGGCTGGGAACTTATTCCTTGGTATAAAGCCTCAGTTTGTGCAGGTTTTTAGAGGTGTGCCTGGGGCCTGGTGGGATGTGGCAGCCTTCCAGGCACCAAGGAGTTCTGTCATTGACACCTCAGCTCAATTCCAGAAGGAAGCAAGGGCCTGAAGGTGAAACCATGCTGGGGTCTGATTAGGTGTCTTCTTGGAGGGGATCGAGGAGCAGTCTGTGCTCAAATGCTCCACTCTGATTGTGCAGACGCTCACGTACTCACAGAGTTGCAGCACTGAGCTGTCTGCCAGAGCTGCAGCAGCAGGTCCCAAGGGATGCACTCTCTAGTGGGTGTCTACTGCCTTGTAGAATTTTGTCCATGTGAATTCAGAAGTGCTAGGATGTGAAGTCAGAAAAATGTTCTGGAAAGGCAAGAGGGGAAACAGGATGTAGAGGAATAAAACAAGGGGAAGGATAAGTGGGTTAAGACCCAAGACACTAGTGCACAAAGTGAGACATTTTATTTTAAAAGCTTTTTGTTCTGAATCATTAGTTTATAAAACAAGGTAATGACCATGTCCTAAGATAAAACGTTTGACTATTTCAAGCAATAATTTGGTGGCATTACAGCATTAACAGTCATCTAATGATGCAGGTTCTCTATGCCTTTGTTGTAACAGAATGGAGGTAGTGGTATAGGCTTGCCAGCATGTTGTGGAGTGCCATGGAATCACCTCATTTCTCCCCCCGGCACTCTCCTGAAATTCAAAGAGGACTGGCAGGTGAAAAGCACTGCAAAATTGTAGATCTAAGTATCTCACTTAGAAAAGAGAAGGGAAAAGACCTCAGAAAGGAACACTAAAGAAAAGAGTAAAATATCCCTCAAATTCTGTAATAAATGAACAGCAGGTAAAGCCTGAATAAGTGACAAGAAGGAAATGCGGTGAAGCGATCTGCAAAATACAGAACCATTGGAAGCTTGATATACTGGCTAAGTTTGAGCAACAGTGCCTTAAATGCACTGCAAGTATTGCATTGCCAAACTCAAGAATAGCGAAATTATCAGGTCCCAAGAAGTGAGATGACTACAAATAAAAAGTTTCTTTAGCAAATGCAAAGTGCTACTTTGTAATAAATTTCTATGTATCTGCTTTCCTATTTTGGAATGCTTCCATATGTTTGCTTCATAGTTTCTCCTTGCAGTAACTGCAAGTACTAGTTCCCTGGCAGTTACCATTGAATGAGCCTATGAAAATCCTGTTCCTTCATAGTAAATGTGAAGTAACTGGAAGTGGCCTGCCCTTCAAAGAGAATAGTGAACTACTTCATTTAACTGGTAAGAAACTGTGCTGCAGTACAGGGAACACATAGTGACTTTTTCCTGGAGACTGTGGTTTTGTCTGAGTGCTGGGGTTCTTTGGGAGAGGTCTCCTGCTTCCAGGGAGAACTCCAGAGCTGGCTGCAACTGCCGTGTCTGGATGCTAGAACTGACAGTGCTGTTTTGTCTGTAGAAAGATGATTATTACAATGCATGTAAGGGGGACTGGTGTGCAAGTTTAGTAAGAATGTGGTAAAAATGGAAACAAGAAGTTTTAGCTTTTCTGACTGCTTGATTGCCAAGGCATTTTATACCAGTCCATATCCACATGTCTCAAGTCAGGCAGCCTGCTGACTTCCCAAAGCAGGTGCTGGAAAACTGTATTTCTGGTCCTGTGGAGTAAGACATGTTTGGATTAGTAGTTTACAATCAGACTAGGCACAACTCAATTTGTAGTTGCATGATTAAAGAGTGTTTATACTATTTATAACTTTGCATTTAAATGAATAAACTAGAGATTGTTAGTTTTGCCATTCTCAGTTGGCATGCCCTGTAGCCTACCTGCTTTGTTTTGGTCTGTTGGGCCAGGTTTTCCTGATATTATTCCAACATAGTGAGTCTGAATCCTTAATTGCATGAATAAAAGCTTAAAAGCTCCTGTGAAGCTCTGCCTGTCAGAGTAAAATTGTGGCTATACAGTATCTTCGTGTCAAAAGCATGCAAAAATTACAGAATCAGAGCTGTAAATCTAGGTCTGATGATGTAGCTGGCACTAGGTTGATTCACTAACATTGTCACCTCCTATTCAACAAATTTACTGTGCCCTTGGTTCCTTCTTAAATAAACAGATTTCAAAGTCCTGCAAAATAGCCACATTAAATTAAATTGCTTGAAGGTATTTTGAATGCCAAGCAGTGCTTTGCATATTAAATGCTAGCCTGGTTTTGTTTTACTGCTGCAGGACAAACAGTGCTTTTATTAAAAATACTACTGTCTGCCCTAGAAAGTCTGTTCCTGGCTTGGCTGCTATAAAGCTGCTATAAAGCTTTTTTTGCCACTCATTTATCCCAGGGAAACCAAGTGTTTTAAGGTCTGTTGCATTGCTCTGTTTGCTACTGCTCTGCTTTTGTAGCTCTGCCTCCTTTTTCTTTGTGCTATTCTGCCATAGCCTCCAGAGCACTTCCCTTTCTGATGGTGCCACTGAACCCATAATAAGCAATATGGTGTGGTGCAGGTCCTGAGAGCCACGTTCTGGTGCCAGCTAGAGTGTGCCCATGTTACTGGCCTTGACATCCCAGCTGGGAAAGCAGCATAGTGAGACTGGCACATCTGTGATCTGCTTTGGGCCTGCTGATGGAGAATGTTCATTATTGCTTGCACCTATCTTAGCCTTACTTGGTTATCTTGTCTAGTTTTTGTGGACCCTGTTACATCTCCACTGCTTGTTCCTGGCTCCACACAACACTGTGTGATCAGCCTTAGCCTTGTTAGTTTACGGGCCTTCATCCATTCAGCAACTGACATCATTATGCTCAAGAACAGACTCCCTCAGTCTTCAGGGTCAGATCTTCCCTTTATATAAAAGCTCCTGGTATTTAAAAGCATCAAACTAAAGTGATCATAAAGTTCTTCCAAAAAGCAGTCCCTGTGTACCAGAATTAGATGCAGTGATGTTAGATCCTGCGGGCCAGTAGGAAAAAATCATTATTTCTAGTCTTTCTTTTCTTACTGTTTTTCTCAGAAGGTGAAGGGGAAATTAAGCTCTGATACATGAAGTGAGGAAATAGATACCTCTTGTGCCATGAGCATTCCAGTGCAGAATATCCTAGCTTCAGATTATGGTGGGTTTTAGAAGATGGCCAATGATACAGCAGCTCCTAATGGCTGGAAGCTGCTTCTATGCTAGTTTAGCTTCTTTTAGCCTGTGAAGTTAATTGGCTTATAGCAGTTTACACTGAAGGTTATTAAGGCAGTGGTCAGGTTGTCCAGTTTCAGTGCCTTTTGGAGTTCCAGACTCCTACAATAATGAAACTCCAGCTCAAGGGAGAGGTAAGGTGCTTTGTGGCTAATCTCTGCAAATCCAACAGACAGAGAGTTGAAATTCATACTAGCAGGTATTTAACTGTAATCTCCTGGAACAATGGCTCTGTGTAAGCAGAAACCTCAGCTCTGGCTGTGCTGATAGGGCAGCAGGACAGAGTCTAATGCCTTCTCTTTGTCAAGGCAAAGTTTGGAATAGCTGGACTGAGTAGTTGCTGCTCAGGGCAGGGCCTAGGTGACCTCTCCACAGCCCTTCTAGCCCTCTTTCCTGCTACTGTGCTGTCGCTGCTTTTTACCCTGGACCTACAGACGAAGGTTTTCTAGCACATCCTAGTAAGTTCGTGATAAAATACTCATGTATGGCTCCCCATCGCCCCTTCTATCCATGCTGTTTCCTGCTCTGCTTAGCCTCTTCCCCATCACGTAAACATGCTGTGGGTTACTAGCTTGCTGCCAGGCAACACCGTGGCTCTGTACAGTGCAGGCCAGATGCCCCATCCTTGATCCTGCAAGGTTTAAGCAGCTATGTCTTTGTTCCTCTTGCTAGCATCTTGCTGTGCCAGTCAGTGCCCTCCTTCCCCCTCTACGAGGTTGTCTGCGTTTTGTAATACTGGATTTCTTGGGTTCAGGTACTCATTTCTGTGAGGACCCAGGGACAAGGGCTACCTTGCAGTGGGCTGGGACCAGGAATCCCAGAGCTTTCCTGGGACTACTCGAGGTAAACTAGCTGGAATCCCTCTCCCATCCCCCAGTGTAGGGCGAGACAGCAAACACCAGGGCAGTCCAAGGTAATATGCAGATTTGAGTGTGCTTTGAAGAGGTGACCTTTGAACAGAAAATTTCTCAGTCTGGATTGTTGGTGTGTACTTCCTTTCCAGCAAAGGGAAGATCAGCCCCTACTGGTGTGACAAACCTGGAGCCCATTACTGTATCCATAGCAGCCCTGCAGCTGGTGGTTTCATACTTAGGCCTGTAGAGCCCTTTCTTTTCCACACATCTAGCTTGTCATTTAGTTTTAACTGGGATGCAATGTAGGTAAAGAACAGCATCTCTTAATTCTGAAGTTACTTGTATGTACATGGTTGCATGTATATGCCCTTATGGTGTTGAGATAGTGCCAGGTATTTTGCCTCTCTGGAACTCTACAGCAATTTCAAAACCTAGATTTTTAATTAATTCTTATGGAAACAGAGCTTTACAGTTGCAGCAGCACTCCTTGCATGACTAATAGGCTTGCAGTTGGTCTATTTATTTTACGTTGGCTCCGTTTGTCTTGGCATTTGCAAATGTCACACAGGGACCAGAGCTGTACTCAGGCAGAAAGTGCGTGTTTTTGGCAGCTGAACAGCAGGATTGTTCAGGCTGTTGGCACCCTCTGATGGTGAGTGTGCAGGCAGCAGTGCAGAGACCGGAAGTTTTCTGTGGGCTGGAGTTGGGGAAATTGCAGTTTCTGTCTGTCTTAAAGGAAAATGTCAAAATAAGTGTGAAATACCTGATTTGCCTCTATTTGTGCCCTGGAGTTTCATGCTGTTTACCTTTTTAGCTAATCACAGAAAAAGAGCATAAGGATAATACCACTGAATGGGGAGAGAGAGGTGTGAGAGAGGAATGGGAAGAAGCTGAAAGGTGAAGGGAAGGGCTGCTCACAGAGTAGAGGGCATTGTGGATCTTGGAGAAGCCTGACCCAAAGGTGTTTGCAGCGGATGAGAAAAGAGAATTACTGTTCAGTCTGGCTTTTGCATAGTGGATTTTCCCTCCCCCAACTATTTTGCTTGGCTGAATGTCAAAATATAAGATTGTAGCTCGGAGGAAGGCTGTGCTGAGGATGAGTTAGTGTGTTGGAGTGGTCTCAGGCTTGGGGGGAGGCTCCAGCCAGCCATGGTCCCAAGTGGGTGGGTTGAGGGAAGAGAGCAAAGCTCATTCATGGGAAGAGGGGATGTGGCAGGGACCAACAGCAAGAAGGAAAAGGAGGAGCTGCATGCTCTGTGATGTTTTACTGAAGTATAAGTCCTCTTAATATAGCCTTGTTTGTCTTTTTATCATTACCAAAGTCAGCAGGTAGTTCGTAGTTTTACCTCTGTTCTTGCGTGTCCGAAGTGCAAGATAGTAGGACCCAAGCTAGTAAATATCCCTGCCTATGGCTGATCAGCTGTTTGGAGAGGGAAACACCCTTACCATCCTCTGACTGTCCTGAGGAATGAGGCCTAGGAAATGTGACCACAAGGAAAGGTTAGGGAGATTGAGGTTGTTTTGCTGTTGGAAAGAGAGGTCCTTCAGTCTATATGCTAAATGATTTTTTTTTAATGTGTGAGAAATTGTCAGGGAGAAGATTATGATCAATTTGTTTCCTGAGTCAGCTCAGAGTGATTTAAACCACAACAAGGAAGATGTGCAGCAGATTGTAGGAAAACACTTCTAACTGCATTACTAATTATGCACTGACACAGCTTACCTGGAAAAAAAGATTTCAAGAGCAAGTAATATGAACTATCTGGAAGATGCTGCAGGTGTATTTGATCCTGTACCAGTTCTGGGCAGAGAGTGGACAACCTGCTGAATTCTTTTCCAGCCTGTAAGTGATCTGGAATGATCAGAGTTGTCCAAGCAAAGCTGTCCAGATCATAGATCAAATGCTCTTACCCAGTCTCTGCTTCAGTCCTTAAGGTGGTCAGGATCCAGCTTTGGTGAGGTTTTTTCACCTCTGAATGTTCTGGCAACTATGTGATGACCAACCTCTGTACTGTTCCTGGTTGGTCAATTACTAGTGATTTGGTTTATCCCAATTAGTGATGTACATATTGCAGGAAAACCCTAGGACTGGCTGAGCACCACAAAGCAGAGCTGGTGGATATGCAATTCTTGTCCCTGTGCTTTTAATGCACTAGCTCATCACTGAGTTTTATATTTTGTTTGAAACAATGTGTTTCATTTTATGTGCATAAGCATGACACTAATGACCAGCACCTTCCTCCCCATCTTAATTTAGTGTGATTCCTCTGTCCAGCACATGTGCACTTAATTACAGGCACAAAGCCTGCATAGGCATTTTCCCTGCCAGTAAGTCTATATGCATCTCCATTCAGCCTCTGGAGCTGGTAGGTGCCTGTGCCTCCTCCTGTCACTTAATGCCGTGGCATTTCACAGGGCAGTAGGTTTATCTGGCCAGGAATAAGAACGAAAGAGCTTGCTTCAGCCTTTTCCTGCCAGGGGACTGTCCAGTGCGAGAAGACTTCCTGTAGCTGTTTGGAGGCTGGATTTTGTTTTCTGTGCCACTAGAGGGAAACCTGTGCCTTTGGCTGAAAGTAAAGGGCATCTCAGCTCCAGGATGCTGAAATAGCATGAATGTATAAAATACAAATTAATTGGTTTTAGCTGCATGAAGGACTCATGCAATCTTTCTGTTAGTGTAAAATGTGTGTTGTCCTAGTTCTGAATTAAAGGAATTAAAGAATCAAATTAAATAAATCAAATCAAAGAAATTTCTTCTGGGGCACTAAGACAAGGGCTCTGGATGGATCAGACAGGATGGATTGGTTCGCATGCAGTGTATTCAGGTCAGCACCCTGCATCGTCCTGGCTTTTGTCTAAGCCAGTGCTTGCCTCTTGGCAAACCTGAGTGGGCGGCTTCATGGGGTGGCAGCCTTCCGGGTTCCCACAGGTGGCTGAAAAAGCTTTGCTTTCCAAGAGCAAACCTGGATTAAATTCCTCTTCCTTGGCAATTAAATCTCCTCCCTATCGAGCAGACATGAGAGTTTACCTGCTTCCTTGGCTCCCACACAGGACCTGGCTGACACCTTTGCAGGAGCTTAAGAAGAGTCTTTGCCTCCAAAAGTGGTTTTCTGCCTTTAGTGAGGTTTCATCTCAGACTCATACAAACTATCCAGCTCAGTTTGGATGTAACGATGAATGTAACAGGATCCCTTTACTCCTTGAAAGAAAATATGTCAGTTTTTGGAGCAGTGACAGAGTCAGGACCTTGGGAAGCAGCCCTGTGAGAACATTTGTAAATATGTTCACAGCTGAATTGTGACTATCTCCACCCTGCCCTGCTTTTTAATAACCAGGCAAACTGAGTCATTACAAAGTGTGTCTTCTTCAGTTATTCCAGTGATATCTATAAATTGCTTCCAGCAGCTCGGACAGAGGACTCCAAGCATTACTGAAGAGTTTTGGAGGAAATACTGATTCAATCTCACATTCAAATTTACTTTCTCCATGTTCAGAAAGATGATGTTTCATGAAAGTTTCTTGGTATCTGAGTCTCTTCTGCATGTGTTTAAGGTGCTCTGAAATGAATAGCTTTATCCAATGCAATTTTCAAAAACATTTAATAGGATTTTTTGGTTGTTTTTTTTTTTTTTTTAATAACTGTGCCCTTGGTGAGACTTGTGTGGGTATTCAGCTGAAACCACTGCTCTTGTGGCTTTTAGGCACTCTGGATTTTAATATAGTCAAACAGAAGTTGACCCAGTATTCATCATAGATGACATCCCAGTGTTTGAGCAGGAGTCCATGAAGAAGTCAAGTTGTCAAAGCAGGAGTTGTATGAGCAAAATGTAGGTAACAGATCTGTAGTCTTCCATTTTAAGAGTGACCTTTAACTCACTAGACTTTGCAAAATAACTCCAGCACAGCGCTGCCATGCCTGCTGGAAGCTTACCTCCTGGAGACCTGCTGCCCCAGGGAGCTGCACAGCCTAGCGCTGCTGTGCAGATCTGCTTGGCTGGCGAAAAACACCGGGCTCCATGCCAGGGCAACACGTCGATGCATCCGAGCAGAGGGCTGAGCCGCTCAACACCTCCCTCATTGCTCCTGCCCTAAGGGAGAATCAGATGGATTGACAGTGCTGGGCTCTGGTGGGTAATTGCACAGAATGGCAAGAAGCTGTACCTTTGGAGAACAGAAGGTGGTAAAGATTACAAAATTCCCCTTTTCCCAGGCCTTTCAGGAGGGACTGCAGCGTGGAATTCTGTATTCTCCATGACTTTGATCCTCCATAACAAGTGCAAGAAAACATCTTCAGTTACAGAAACTATGTTCAGCTGGAGGTTCAAGGAGCTATTTTTGGGTGCTCAACAGCTTCACTGAACTTCTAATAGGTGGACCATTGCTGGCGTCAAGATTGATTTTTGTATTTTTACGTAATTTACTTTTTAAATGCATTTGTATGACCAAAGAACATGGAAAATGCTCCTCTGCCTCTGTTGACTGTGCCAACAGCTCCTTACAATGATCAGAAACCAGGAACCAGTGGATTACGGAGGAAGACCTTTTATTTTGAATCCAAGATGAACTATTTGCAGAATTTTATCCAGAGTATATTTTATTCTATAGACCTAAGAGATCGACAAGGATCTTCTATGGTAGTTGGAGGTGATGGGAGATACCTTAATAAGTCTGCAGTGGAACTGATAGTCCAAATGGCTGCTGCCAATGGGGTTGGTAAATGCTAAATCACTAAATTCCTATAGTTGTGTAGCTGATAAATGTGGAAAACCATAAGAAATTAGTCACTATGAGATTTAATTTCCCAAGGACTTTATTCAACTGCTGATAGTTAACTTTTTAATGGAAAATCAGTATGATAGTATAGAAATTACTGGTTTTGAATTTTTAAGTGATTCAGTTGGATAGAAGTATGTGGGAATACACTTGCAGCAAAGAAAATAGATCTGGCTTGGTTTTTGTGTGTTCTCATTTTGTGTTGGGACATGCACAAGCTATTGGCACCTGTGGATTTCATAGTCTCTCCATCAGATCATAAAACCCTGATATTGTTCAGAAGCAAAATACCTGGTAGAGCTGTGGCTTAGTGGCAGCCCAGCAGAAGCTCTTTCAGCATTGGTGTGAGCTGCTCATCAAATGAAGTGGCAAAACATGGTTGTTTCTTTCTCACCGGGTATAAGTTGTGCCTATGTTATAAGTACTCCATGAGCCTTTGAAAGTTGAAATAAGATGAGAGTTAGTGAACGAGTAGCAAATTTTACAGTGGTCTCCAATTGTGCTGGAAATCTGTGTCTTAGAAGCAGAAGAGAAGGCTTGTCTGTTTGCAATAGAGTGCAGCTTGTGCACTGTATGACTTTAGGACGCTGGGTTTTTGTCTTTGTTTCCTTCTTTTTTTCCAAGAAGAAAGGACTCTGCTGTCTGTCCTGGGTCTCATTGCACAACTAGTGTTACGCTATGAGACCTGACTCTTAGGAATTTTTTGATAGAAAAATTTATCTGATCACAACAGAATAATTGGTAGTGAATGAGAGAATAGTAAGAGAGGTTTCTTTTTTTTTTTTTACATCAATAAATTTTCTATCTTGGGGAAAAAAATCCTTTGACTTTGTAAATTAATGTATTACTCTTAAGTCGGTGTATGTGCTGAGCAGAAGAGCTGGAAAATGTGCACCAAGTGCCAGGCCTGCTGCTTGGACTGCTTGACACTAGGGCAGACCTTCTGCTGGTAAAGGTGAGATCAGACTGCTCTTCGCCAGCTGAGACTTTTCTCATGCGTTTCTTTCCAGCAGTGTAGCCCATGTCTGGCTAAAACCTAGTTTCACTGTTGGTTTTGATATTCTTCATTGATTGTTGTTATACAGTCTGTGACTATCAGCATCGTGTTCATCTTGCTCTATAGAATAGAAGGGATAAGTCCAAGTTTGTTTTCAAATATAAAAAACCATGAGGAGACCATATGTATCATGTTTTGAATGTGCAAAAATTTCTTTGTCACTTTGTGAGAGAGATGGGTACTGTTACCTCCAGAAATGTGGGATCAGCAGGATTCCCAAATTGCACCAAGCACACTTGCTATGTCTGTAGCATTACTGTATGTTTGAAATGATTGACCAAGGTAGTTTGTTTGCCTAACCTGACTCGTAAATAGAAGTGTCTCTTATTCAGAGACTAACTGTGACAGTATAAAGGATTGGCGAGTCTTGTGCTGTATCTCTCTTACAGAAATAGAGCTGGAAGGGTGTGCTGATGACACAATGAAGCTGTAGAGACCAGCTTTCTTGGCCTGGGGAACAGGATTTCATTGTGAAAACATCAGCCTGTGTTACTGGAGGGAGGAGGAGGGGGATCGAAGGATGCCTCCTTTATTGCCCATGTGCATCTTAGTGGGGCTTTCAGTAAAATCAGAGTGAGAGTGTTGCCTGGATTGCTTTGAAGAGCTGTAGCCCCAAAATCATCACACAAAGTGGGTCTACTTGTGAATGGGTCTGTTTTGAGCATTCTGTGAAAGGTATTTCTGCATGACATCCTTAGATTTTTCCTGCAAGAAATTCTAGAGAGTAGATTGAGTGTAAATTGCTCAGCAGCTGCTACACTGAGCAACCTTTTCCAGTGGTTACTGCGAAGGATTTAGCACTGAATGTGTGGGAAATGACAGCTGAAAACCGCAGAAAGCCAATGAAGACCCTAAATCAGACAGCAGCTTGTATGTAGACAAGTTTTTGCTTTTTTCCCTTTCTTGTGGCGGGAACAGCAATGCACATGCAAAAGCCAAGTCCAGATGTGCAGGGAGGATGAGCTGGGTAAGGATTTGATGTGTTCACCCAGCTCTCCTGCAGCTGCTCTGTGGTTTGGGAGGGAAACTCCCGTCTTTTGCAAGACCTCTGCAGCATCCCTTGAGCACATGTGAGGCCTGGCAGAGCGCGGATGCAGAGGGGTGTTGTGGCTGGACGTGACTCTCTAAGGGAAGCTGTGAAACAGAAGATGAAGTTTTGGAGAGGAGCTTCCTGGAGACTGCATTGATTCGTGGTAAAAGTGAAGGAGCAACCCTTGGAGGCTGGAATAAAACACGAGACAAGGTGTGCTGGCTTGATCTGAGATGGGGAAAAATCCAAAACTCATCTAGGTTGGACTACTTCAAATTAAATACGTGGCATAATAAAGCAGTGTGATCAGCCTGTTAGATGGGCACTGTGAGGACTATAATATGAGCTATGATGGCCAGCTGAAAGTAGAACATTGGATTTGGGTTTATAAACTGCTCCTTCATGTTTATGCTCATTGTTTGCAAGAGATCCACTTCTTTTAGTGGCACCTTGTTTGCCCAGCTGGTCTGTGACAACTGTAGCAAGTAATAACTGATGGGCAGTGAAGCTGGGGCTTAGCACCAGGCAGTGCCATGGGAGAAGAATCACAGTCATCCAATGCCCTTGGCTTAGCACCGAATGTGGCCCTTCACTCTGGGAATGCTGCCTTTTGTTTTCTGGTTTTTCTTGTGTTTGAATGAAATTCCTTCTCTTTTCTCAGTTATGTACAGGGTCTGATCTCCTTCCTTGATGGAGAGTAGTCTGGTATTTTTTTAAATCTCTGTCACCTCATTTGGGGCCTGTGGTAAAGAGCATGTTCTTACAGAAAAATATTCATCTTTTGGTTTATTACATGAACTCCAGCAACCAGATCCTGATTACTTTGTATTGCTTAGCACATTGGTCTGGTTTTAATCTTGGTGATATTACTAAATATATGGGAACAAGGTGCATTACCTGCTGTGAGTAAGAGAATCTGCAGCTTGTCCCATGGGAGTAGTGATGTTCGGTTTGTGTTTTGTTTTGTTTTGGCTTCTCTCAGTCCAATTGTGTCTTCTGAAAGCTCGAGACCATAGCCAAAGGGTGTTTTTTTGGGGGGGATTGTTATTTAGATGCCTCTGGAAAGCTCAGCTGCCATTTCCAGTTGAGCTGCAGCATTCATAAAGGAAAATGCTAAAAAGGCACAACAGAGTGGGGTCAGATGCTGACCTTTGCTGTACCCAGTGGAGAGCTTCAGCAGCCATCCAGGAAAAAGCTGTTCGCTTGTGGAGAAGCAACACCTCTCGTGGAGGCTCTGGTTTACCTATTGCCAGCATTTAGGGGATTGGTGGTGTTGCTGAGTTTGGGACTCATGGTAGTTTGTTTCACTCTTTAATTTTCAGATTGGCCGCTTGGTCATTGGGCAGAATGGCATTCTCTCCACCCCAGCAGTGTCCTGCATCATCAGGAAAATCAAAGCTATCGGTGGTATCATTCTGACAGCCAGCCACAACCCTGGTGGGCCCAATGGGGATTTTGGCATTAAATTCAATACTGCCAATGGAGGTAAGATCGCTTGGTTAATTTTGCTTTGCTTTGTTTCTGTTTGGCCGTTTCTTGTGCTGACCCCAAGGAACCTAATGTAACTGTCTTAATACCACAGAGGCTCAGTGCCCTAAGCAGTGGGTTTCCTTAAACAGAAAGACTGATTGATCTGCCCCTATCGTACCCTCATATTCCTCTCCAAGCAAAGTATCCCTCCAGCCCAAGGTCTTTTGCTGTACTTCTGAAGTGCACTTCTCTTGCATTTTGATTCTTTAATGTCTTCCCCTTTGACCATTTTGTTTTGCAGGTCCTGCTCCTGAAGGCATTACAGACAAAATTTTCCAAATCAGCAAGAAAATTGAAGAATATGCAATCTGCCCTGATCTCCAGGTAGACCTGAGCACCATTGGGAAACAGCAGTTTGACTTGGAAAACAAATTTAAACCCTTTACAGGTAAATGACTGTTTCTCTTGTAAAGTTCCTGTTCTGGTGGAGTGAATGTGGACCTACTGTGAACAGGCAAGGACATTTGGTGTTTCTGAAGGACACATGTGGCCATTCTGACCTCTCAGAATCACAGAGTTGTTTAGGTTGGAAAAAAAACTAAGGAGATCATAGAGTCCAACCAGTAACCTGCACCCAACTCCACCACTAGACCATGCTCTGAAGTGCTATATCTACAAGTCTTTTAAACACCTCCAGGGATGGTGACTCTAACACTTCCCTGGGCAGCCTGGCAACCCTTTCAGTAATGTTTTCTGATACTTAGTTTAAACCTCTCGTGATGCAACTTGAGGCCATTTCTTCTTGTTTTATCCCTTGTTACTTGGGAGAAGAGACCAACACCCACCTCACCACGACCTCCTTTCAGGGAGCTGCAGAGAGTGAGAAGGTCTCCCCTCAGCCTTCTCCAGACTAAACAGTCCCAGTTCCCTCAGCTGCTCCTGTTATCCCCTGTGCTCCAGACCCTTCCCCAGCTCTTTTCCCCTTCTCTGGATGTACTGCAGCCCCTCTGTCCTTCTTGTAGTGAAGGGCCCAAAACTGAACACAGGATTTGAGGTGCCTCACTTGTGCATTAAATAAGCCAAGCAAGGACATTGCTCCTGGCATCCTGACATTTTCTGGGGGCCTGCAGCTTACCTTGTGTAAGTACTGTAGTTATATCATTGTTCCTGTCCTACAAAAGGTCATTCAGTAGGTAAATCTGATACATCAAACTTCACTAAAATCAGAGACTGTTTTGTCTGTAAGGCTACTGTTAACATGTACTTGCAAAGCAGACAACTCTGCAGTTCAAGTGCATTTTCCTGATTAAAAATTATAGTGTTAGTGTTTAATCTTCGTAACTGATTTTTTTTCCCTGTGGTTTCACATATAAAAGCTCTCTCTGTAAGTGGAAAGCCATTACATTTCACATCTGACTTCTGTAAATTAGCAGTGAAATATGAAAACACTTACTGCAAGTGTTTTTTACCATCTCCTGGTGACCTGTGCTTGTAATTAAAAAAAGTAACTAAATCAAAGGGTTATAGAAGTTGGTATTTCTCTTAGTCTCCATTTCTATATAGTGGGATCTTTATGTTAATGGGTTTTTTGTGGCTCTGTCTTTATAAAGCCTGTTAGCTGTGAAGGTGCAACTTTTTGAAACTGTGAGGTGCAGTTCCCAATGACTTTAGTTGAAGTTGGAGATCTGTTTTTATATATATTTTTTCCATTTTCCTTTAATCCCACTCTCCAGGTACCAAAGTGGGACTGAGCCCTTTCAGAAGAAGCCCAGGGAGCTGTAGCTGAGAACAGTGCTTGTCTTAAGGATTTTGTTGGTCCATTTGGTCTGTAACCCAATTAGCAATGACAGCCTGTAATAAAATTCTTAATATAGGACCATTATTATTGTCTTTCTGAAATGATTCTATGGGATGTTTAAAGGCTTTATGCTGAGTCCTGGCCCTTTACACTCAAGACTGTCAGCATGCTGCCATGCGTAGCAAAATCACTTTTGTGCAAAAATTTCAGACTCTTGAGAGTTGGTCTCTATTTAACTTTTTTTTTTTTTAATTGCAGTGGAAATTGTGGACTCTGTAGAAGCTTACGCGAATATGCTGAGGAACATCTTTGACTTCAATGCATTAAAGGAACTACTTTCAGGGAAGAATCACCTTAAGATCCGTATAGATGCTATGCATGGAGGTACGGGTGGACTTGGGTTTGTGGGATTGCAGGGCACGAAGTGTCCTTGGGGCTTTGGCACATACTTCAGAGAGAAAGCATTTTTCTGGTATTTATGTCCATCATTTGTAAATACAGTTCTTGTTCTTGTTGCATTTTTCTTTTTGCAGGCACAATTTTTATGGCTTTACACTGTTTTCTTTTGTCATGTATTTGAACTTTGGAAGTGTTTGTGGTTTAGGGGGGGATGCTGTGTGTCTCACACATGTCGGTCCACACCTGAGAGGCAGAGGAGGTTAGCACTGATGCTGTGATCCAAGCTGCCCTGGCAAAATTTGCAGTGGTTGATGTCTCACAGAGGTCACAGCAGTTAGGCAAAGGTCTACCCATAGACATTTGAATACAGAAATGGGACCAGACTGTTTTATGCAATTCAATATATATGCCAAGCTTGTGAGTCTCATTCAACTGACATTTTCAGGAGCACTTTAGCTGCCTTAGCATCTTGTTTCTCTTGTCTCCAGGCCATTCCCATTCCTATGCTCATTTATTTTTTATAGTCTACATTATTAACATTTGAGAGCAGTAAATCCTACTGTACTGCTGGATGTCTGTGAATCACAAATGCATTCTGTTCTGCAGTGTGGGGATGTTGTCCTAATACCTCAGCACACGTGGTGCATAAGCCTTGCACGGTGGGGTCCTGGCTCATCTGAGCCCTTGGCATGGGTTTATCCTCACTTCTAAACCTATGAGTGGTCTCACTTATTTAGTGGGACAGCCCCTCAGCTGAAAAGCTTGCTTTGGCAAGAGATTGTGTGCCTGCATGGATCAGGCTTGAGCACACCTATGTGCTGCCTTTGATGTGAACGCTTGTGCTTTAGTACCATAAACCACATGAACTGACTGAAAGTGAGCAGAATAGAGGCCCAAGTGGTTATGTGGCTGATTCAGGGCTGCCTGAGGGCAGAGCCTAACTCATTTTGTTTCCTCTCTATGTTTTACCTTGATAGTTGTGGGTCCTTACGTAAAAAAGATCCTGTGTGAGGAGCTTGGAGCCCCAGCAAATTCAGCTGTGAACTGCACCCCACTAGAGGACTTTGGTGGCCACCATCCTGACCCCAACTTAACCTATGCTGCTGACCTGGTCCAGACCATGAAGACAGGAGAGTATGACTTTGGAGCTGCCTTTGATGGAGATGGGGTAAATAGGCTGTTCTGTATTCACATTTTTGCCCTCTAATCAGCAGTCACTGCTCAGGTGCTTTTAAGCAGAGAAGGGTGGAGGTGCAGACCTTTTTTTCCCCCTCCCTTTCTTCTATAATTGTGAATGGAACTAAACCACTTGCAGCAGTTTGACATCACAGCAGTAGTTGGCTACTGTGTTAATAATGAAGTCCAACCTATATTTGAATACCTTTAAGTGCTGTGAAAAAGCAGCAGGAAGGTGCAAAACTATACAGGCCTTGCTATTTAACTTTTTAAGAACTCTGTTTATTTCAGTACCATCAAAAATCAATCTGAGTGGTTTGGTTTATAGGCTATGCCTGCCAAGTAGAACAGCTTCTGCCATTGCAGCCTTTGTGCGCTAAGCAGGAGTGAGAGCTGTTTCTCCTTTGTCTTCATCAGGATCGCAACATGATTCTTGGGAAACACGGCTTCTTTGTGAACCCCTCTGACTCCGTTGCTGTCATTGCTGCCAATATTTTCAGTATTCCTTATTTCCAGCAGACTGGAGTCCGTGGCTTTGCACGGAGCATGCCCACCAGTGGGGCTCTTGACAGGTAGCATCTACCTCTGTGTGCAGTGGGAGAGGGGAGGGGAGCCCTGCCAAGGAGAGGGACTGTTCCTTTTCTGTGGTTTAATGTATTTTGTAGTGGGGAGTGAGTGCATGGCCTAGCTGAAGGGTGAAGCAGTGCCAGGGCTGCCATGGGCTTGGCTGCCATGGGAGACAGTGAAGTTTAAGGAATTAAATTCTGTTCATGGCAGAGCTGGGCTCTGCTTTTGGATCTTTCTCTTCTCTACAGATAAGCCCAAAGAAATTATCCTCCCCACCCTTTAAAAAAATTATTTGATATTGATACTTTCTTTGTTAAATGCTTCGAGATCTACAATTTAAAATTGCTTTAGAAAGAGCTATGTGTATCTGTTCTTCATCTGCACATCACACCTCTTTCCCAAATATTACAGTGGGATAGAGGAGAGGATTGCTGTACAAAGAATTGTTAGCTGTAAAAATCCAAAGCAGTGGCGTGACCTGCCTTCAGTGTTACCCCAGAGGAGATGCTTGGCATCAACTGACACTCCTGCTGCAGTATTTCATGTGGGAGCACTAAGAGTCCAGCTGTGATGTAACGTAGCCTTCTCACCTTTGAAGGGTGGCCCATGCTACAAAGATTGCTTTGTATGAAACTCCAACTGGCTGGAAGTTCTTTGGAAACTTGATGGATGCAAACAAGCTATCTCTGTGTGGAGAGGAAAGTTTTGGTACCGGTAAGTCAGTGTTCCTGATTTCACCAATGATTAAATTATTCCTCCTCTTAGGTCTTTACTGTGCTAGGTAGCTTAGAGTTTATCTTTCATGTGTAGATGCAATGCCTTTAAAATAATAACATTTGAAATCTTGCAAGAATCACTGGTGGAAATGAACACGATACTAAAAGCTTTGTTAGGCAAGAACTAGTTCTCCTTTCAGTTATTTAGGAAGGCATATGTAGATATGCAGGAAGTTTAAGGGCCTCTTTACTACCCGGTCACTGAGTCTATGGGGATTAAGTGCAGTGTTAAATGTATTTTTCAACTCTTGGTGGCCAGGAAAACCTTCTAAATGTTTTCATTTCTGGAAAGAAATATGGTTTGGAGCATGCAGTTTTATTAGGGAAGGTTTCAGGTCACTATTAAATCTCTGAGCTTAATAGGGCCCTCATTTTCCTCTTCTAAAAACAAGGTATGATTTATAAAGTTTAAATTAACACTTGCCTTTGAACAGTCTAAGCAAGTTATTAGGTTACTGAGAAACAAAGTGAACATCATAAGGAATTTACTAGGGATGTGCACGTGACACACAACTACTATTTGTACAGGGAAGTTAAAGTGAACAGGTTTTGCTCTGCATTGGAGAGGTGTGCTCAAAATGTGCAGTGTTCCCAGGAGGCCTCAGCAATTTCTGAGTTCTCCCATGGCATATACCACATGGTTTTAACATCCTGACTGTGGAAATGGAACCTTCCCTGCATGCAGGAGGTCAGCACTTAATTAATGCACAAAGGCTGAGTTTTATCTGGTCAGAATTCTCCCCAAGCTCTCATTTTTCCTGTTCTCTAAAGGCTTCTGAAGAGGGGTTTAAGGCACAGGTTCTTGAGGGACTTTGAGTTGGATGATTTCAGGCTCAAACCTTGTGTGTTTTCATTCCACCACCCTATACTTAGCAAAACATTTTAGCCTGTGTATGAGTGTCTTGCAGGGCAGAGATGGCTTTAAATCCTCAAAAGCCTGAAATTAAGTGCTTTTTGGAACTGGGGTGCACAACTTGACATGAAAGGATTACCCTAGGCTTTCTGTAGCTAGGAAACTGGCATCAGAGAGACTGGTTGAAAGCAGTTTGCTGTGAGACTAATCAGTCTTCAGTGGCAATATTTTCACGATCAAATGCTATTCTGATACACAGGATTTGGCCTCGGGTTGGAAGAAAAGGGGAATTTCAGAAAATGTATCTCTGTAAAGAAATCTTGAATAAATCATGAGTAAAGAAAGATTTTGGAGTTTTGCCCTGAATGATTTCAGCATGTGTTAAGTTTATGTTCTGGAGTTTGGCTAATGAGAGGGCATTGGCATTTCTGTAAATAAATAATACAAAAAGCAGCAAGTGATTCATGGAGCTGCTGATAGGACATGGTCTCTAATGAGCAACTCTCTCAAATTGTTTCCATCTTTTATGGTATGAGCAATGAGCTCATAGTTTCTCTCCTTCCCCCAATAGGTAGGTGACTCAATGTTACAAACAAAAGCAACTGATTCCATTTGCAGTGGAGGCTCAGGGAGAGTTTTGAGATTTTGGCCATGCAGCATCATGTCTGAGTGGCCAGGGACTGATTCCATTTGCAGTGGAGGCTCAGGGAGAGGTTTGAGATTTTGGCCATGCAGCATCATGTCTGAGTGGCCAGGGACTGAAGCAGTTTGGGGGAGGGGAACAGATTAAGAAAGAGCCCAGGAGTGCTGGGCGCCCACTGCAATGCAAAGAGGGGTTTCTCCATCTGGCAAATGCACTTAAAGGAATGGAAAAGGGTAAGAAAAAGTTTGTTTGGTAGTAAGTTAATGAGGAGTTGTTCGGAGCCGGACAGAATGTGATTGCTGAAGGGGAGAGAGGTGAAGGAGTAGGCAGACAGACCCAGTAAAAATTGAAACAAACTGTGACCCGATGGGACTGGAGTCTAGGAGCAATTAGAGTAATGCGACATGACAATTTCTGCTTGCTTTCTTGGGTATTTTATTCCAGCAATAAGTTGAAACATCGCATGGGACTTCTGTTTATTTAGCATTCCTCTCCGTCACCTCTGTACAGCTCTCTCTGCTGCAACGGACCATGAGGATAATTTATTGCTGCGTCCACAACAGTGGGATTTGTGTAAAGCGCCACGTAACCCGTACCCAGCCCCCAGCCTTTTCCCCAGACGATTGCCCACTCTGGCAATTCTTGAGAGGGTAAAACAGCAGCTCTGAAGTGCTCTCTGCATTAACAGGCATATTCTGGCTCCTTGGGATTTCATTAATACCTGCTTGGAGGTTTTCCAGAACTCAAAGGATAAAATTCAGAAGTTGTGCATCTGGGGCACAGTGCTGAACTCACAAGCCAGAAGTGTGGAGCCTGGGTTGGGTGTATTCTGGGCTGCCATTTGATCCCTTGTTTAATTTAGGTGTTCAGGGTGCTGTCTGAGTTGCAACACCCTCTCAGGTTTCCTGAGGGCTTGGGTGCTGTGCAGTCCCTGCCACTGCCAGCCCCTGTCCACTGTGCTTCTAGGGCAAGGCTGGGCTGGCCTCTGACAAGGTTCCTACTCTCCGTGCAGAGCTTGCCTTGAGGGGAAACCTCTTCTAGCCAGAACAGGGTCTTTCAGAGCCTTCTAGTGCCTGGTGTCTGTGAGTGAGAGTAGGCGTGAGGTGCTTTTCTGGTTTCCGCATGTGAATGAAGTCCCTCCTTGCGCTGCTGTTTGCCATCCAACAGGCTGCTCTTCTCTCCATTGCAGCATAATTTTGGAGTCGTTAGGGCTTGGCTTCCTCAGTGAGGGCTGACATTTTTCTTGGTCCTCAGCCAGAATATGTGCTGATTAAAGTATGCTGACTTGGCAGGCGGTCCCTGACAGCTGCTTGAAGAGGTTGATGTTCGTCCTTCCTGAGCTGTTCCTTTGCATTTGCCTTTTTCTTTTTTGATGACCTTTTTACTGTGCATTCCCCATTACTTCCTTGGGAGCAGAATTAAGGATCTGTGAACAATGAGACTGTGTGTATATGTGTTAAAAGGGGCCAAATGTTTTATTTGGGCAATGGCTAAAAGCAGATGGTATCTTGAACTGTTTTAACAATGCAGCAGGGATCAAGCTTGTGAAATGCCTTCCATTTGTAAGTTTATATGGCTGCCAGTTGGGTGGAGGAGAGACAAATAGGTAGGACTGTAGCACACACTCTTGAGTGAAAGGAGGTGGGAAATGAGAAGCTGCTGAATGAGAAGCTGTACATGAGCCAACAATGTGTGCTTGCAGCTCAGAAAGCCAACCGGATCCTGACCAGCAGGTCAAGGGAGGGGACTCTCCCTCTCTACTCCACTCTGCTGAGACCTCACCTGGAGCACTGTGTTCAGTTCTGGAATCCTCAACGCAGGAAGCACGTGGATCTGTTAGAGTGAATGCAGAGGAGGCCACAAAGATGACAGCTGGGCTTGTTTAGCCTGGAGAAGAGAAGGCTCCAGGAAGATCAGGTGATCAGAGGGCTGGAGCACCTCTGATACAAGGCCAAGCTGAGAGAGTTGGGACTGTTCAACATGGGGAAAAGAAGGCTCTGGGGAGACCTTAGAGCAGCCTTCCAGTATTTAGAGGGGGCCTCCAAGAAAGCTACGGAAGGGCTCTTTATCAGGGAGTGCAGGGATAGGATGAGGGGTAATTGTTTTAAGCTGAAAGAGGGGAGATTTACATTACATATTAGGAAGAAATTTGTTAATGTGAAGATGGTGAGGCACTGGAGCAAGTTGCCAGAGAAGTCATGGATGCCCCATCTCTGGAGTTGTTCAAGGCCAGGTTGGATGAGGCTTTGAGCAACCTGATCTAGTGGGCGGTGTCCCTTCCCATGACAGGAAGGTTGGAACTGTATGGTCTCTAAGGTTCCTTCCAACCCAAACCATTCTGCAATTCTATGAAATCTGTTTCTGCTGTGGCTTTCTGCAGGCTCTGACCACATCCGTGAGAAGGACGGACTGTGGGCTGTCTTGGCTTGGCTGTCTATCCTGGCCACCCGCAAGCAGAGCGTAGAGGACATCATGAAGGATCACTGGCAGAAATATGGCAGGAATTTCTTCACCAGGTGGGGAAAGTGCTCCTGACATCTCACATTTACCTCTGTCCTGTGTTTGACCCTCCAAGCACTGCTGTCACCAACATGTGCTCTTGTAGTGCTGTTCTTGCCTTGCTACCCTTACTGTTTCTGTGGTGTTGCAGTCATTTAATACTCCCCAAGCAGTTTGCTGCAGTAAGCAGCATATCTAGGTTGAATAAAACAGGGGCTATTCACCTTAACATTTCATTATGTCTAGTTAAGGATGTGTTATTCTCAACATAAATCTAGTAAGCTTCAAAGTCTGCAAAAGTTGTATTATATTTTTCTTTTACTGACCATTTGTTTAATGCAAGAGTCTCTTTTGCCGTTGGAACACTATGTTTCTTGAGATCACAGATCACAAGTTAATTTGTAGTATCTTCAGTGATGGCAATGTCTTATTGAATGGCTGCCCAGCTCCTAGCGGTTATTTACCTGTTTGAGTTTCTGTCCAGTCCCCAAATACTCTAGTTTTAACTGCAGTAAACTTGGAAGATGAAAAGGGAAAGAGTGAGAACCAACCCACACAGAAGCAAGGGTGGGAACACTCTCAGGAGTGAAAGCATTAGGCAGAAATCTTTGAGCTTGATAAACTTACATGAAAATTCTGTCTCAAATTGGCAAATGTAAGGCCTTGCTTCCCCAATAGCCCCACCACAGAGCCAGTGTACAACTGAGGCGTTACAACCTATGGAACAAATGCCAAATTCTAGAATGAAAAGGCAGTTGTTTCACACTGGAGGTGTGTCTGCATAGCAAACCAAGTGCAATGGCAGGCAGGTTAGCAAGCCTGTGCATGCTTTATCTAGCCAGCCAGGCAAATAAAAGTAGCACAAATCACCCTGGCAGTCAGAGTACAAAGTCTCAAATCCCTGATGCTCTCCGCTGCCTCTCCTACCTGTGCTAATGAGATCAAAGCTGGCACTGGTGTGTTATCATGAGCTGCAATTACACCTGTCTTTGGCTGTGGGGACGCAAACAAGGATGTTCAAGCAGAATTGGTATAGTGAGGAACCTGTTCAGATCCTGTTGGCAGAATTAGAATGAATTCTTTGCAGTCAGCATTGCTGGAATCTAGCCCTCTGTCTTTGATATGCCTGCTGCAAGACAGCACCATTTTGTTCTCTCATCTTTCCTGACACCGAATATCTGGGGTATGGTGCAGTGCATCACACAGACTTTTATTGTATTGTAGCTATGTTGCTGCACACAGATCCTCCTCTCTTTTTTCCTTCTTCTCCAGTAAGGAATTAGAGAACATCTATGGGGCAGATCACAATGTTTAAACAAGGGCATCACAGAACATTCCTACTCATTACAGCCTCCCCTTCCTAGTCTTTGATTTGTGGTGACTGATTGTAGATATGACTATGAAGAAGTGGATGCGGATGCAGCTAACAAAATGATGAAGGATTTGGAGACTGTGATGTTTGACCGCTCCTTTGTGGGGAAGAAGTTATCATGTGGTGACAAAGTCTACACAGTTGAGAAAGCTGATAATTTTGAGTACAACGATCCTGTGGATGGAAGCGTCTCCAGAAACCAGGTGGGCCTAGAGCTGAACATGACCTCAGAGCGGTCACTGTGTGTTCTGGGCTTAATCTTTGTCCATTGCATTTGCAGCTACTAAGGTCAAATGTTGCGTTTGTCCCTTGGAAATTTTTTCTATCGTGTGTCTACTGGTGGGATCCTGCCCTGCATGAGAGAAATTACTACCTTGTAGAGGGAAGGGTCTGGAGGCTGCTTCAGTCCCAGCAAGGCCCAGAGGGGGAACAGAACTTCCCAACAGCCCCCCAGAAGTGAAGGAGTGTCGGGCTGGAGCTGAGTTGAGGAGAATCCACTCAGTTGAGGGGGTCAGCAGCTGAGAAATATGTTGTGCTGAATGAAGGGTTGAAACCCCACTGAGGTACGAGGCACAAACTCTCACGTTCAGGTATCATTGTGTCTCGACCACTAGACCCCGAGGTTGCTGCAAGTGAATCCTTCCTAAACGCATTTTTTTCCTGAGCTGATGGCTCTCCTCATGCGCTTGTCCCTAAGAGGACAGGCAGCAGTGCAGAGCAGCTGTAGCAGGGGATTGAGTTCCAGGCTCCAGAAGTCACGAGGGTATTAAAACCATGTGGTATGAGTACCCTGTCACTGGAGATTATGGAAATAAAAATGTCCTGCAGATGGATTGATTTGACAGTGTAGTGTGAAGATATAGTAAGTGGGAAGAAATAATGGAGAAATTGTTGGGAGTGATTGCCTTGCCTGTGGGAGGACAGGAGCATTTTCTTTAGGTCCTGTTTTCATGGAAGAGCAGTGATCTTGTTTCCAGCAAGCACTGGTGACCTTGCAGTGGCAACGTGCTTCGTGTTCTGGAACTCTAGCAGGTTCTCCAGAACTGGTTAAGATGGTCACTAACTCCTGCAGCAGTATGGAGAGGATAACCAAGGAGCCTTCTGTAGCTACCTGAAGAGGAGGAGTTTGGGGATCATGCAGGTCAGGTGTAGCCATGCTGCATGTCATAAAAAATACTTCGATTACCCAAGAGGTGGCGTAGCTGAGAGGCTCTTCCCTCCTGTCTTACCAGGGCTTGCGGCTCATCTTCTCTGATGGCTCTCGCATCATCTTCAGACTCAGCGGTACTGGCAGTGCTGGAGCAACTGTGCGGCTGTACATTGACAGCTATGAGAAAGATGCTCAGAAGATACATGAAGACCCCCAGGTAAGTATTGCATCTCAGTCTTGGCACCACTGGCTCCCAGCTTTCCCAGAAAAGCTTAAATCTCTGCTTAGTAGTGCTTTCCTTAGAGCTATGTGGGCATGCTACGTACTTGGAAGCAAGGGCTGTGTTATCTTTAATCCTAGTATAAATAGATTAAAAGAAGAAAATAATAATAAACCTCTGTATAGAACAAGTGTTACTTGTTCGGGATCCCTCCTAGCTACTCCTGCAATCACACATTAGTTTTCCTGTTTGTTTGTGTTACATCTGTGGCTGGTTGCAGATGTGGGAGGACACTGTTTCAGTGTGAACTGACCTTCTAGTTGAAATGTTGCATCACTAGGGATAAAATGAGCTCATTCCTATACCAAATTTGGGAAAGACTTGTTTAAAACAAATAAGTGGGGGTGAAAGGATGCAGGTGTGTATAAGATGACACTGATGTGTTCCATACTACGTTTAATACATGTTCTTTACAGTATCGTTTCAAAATGCTGTTGACCACTCCTGTACATGTGGGAGGAAAAGAATCCTCATTTTATATTCCCCAGCAAACAGTCTTTGAGCTATTTTTGCCTAACTTATTCTTTCTGTCAATAATAGCACAGTAAAAAAACCCCCACATTCTGAGAGGCATGAACTAAACTTATGAATTAAGTGGCCTGTGCCAAGGTTGCAGCAGAGTTTGAAGTGCGGCACAATGAAGGTGGCAGCAGCAACACCAGAGCTGTACTTGGGTTTCCTCTCCGAACCTGCATGTGCTCATAACACCATATCCCTCACTGGGCTCTTCCTCTCCCTGGTCCCTCAACCAGTCCCTTGATCAGCAGGGCTGGGCTGTGGGTGTCCCGGGCTGACACCAGCCACTCTTGAGGGAGGGGTGGACTCAATGTGCATAGGCTGCGTGTGCTGCTCTGCTCCACGGTTCTGAGCCATCTCTTTCCTTTCTGCAGGTCATGTTGGCACCTCTCATTTCTATTGCACTGAAACTTTCACAGCTACATGAAAGAACCGGCCGCACTGGTCCGACTGTCATAACATAAAGGTTCGGTCAGACACCGTGCTGGAGTGCACACGGAGTGAAGGAAGTCAGCCAGTCTCCCTTTCTATTGTTAAATCTGTTGCTAAAAGAGGAATATTAATTTTACTTCTCTATTTAAGAACACTATTGAGCTGCTAAGAATAGACAATAAACCCCTGTCCCCTGCCAACACTTTGTGTGCACATTGCTGTGCCGTTTTTCTGCGTCACACAGCACTGCTGGCAACTTGTGTACGGTGCTCATTAGCACAGCCTTTTGGGTTAGTGTGTGCACTGGGTTTTCTTTTTTTGCTTAAACAAAAGGCTCTAGAAATAACAGAGAGACAAAATTCTTCAATAATACAGAAGTTTTTTTCCTGTCTTGGAAACTTTCCTGGAAAAGAAGCATAAATGCTTTATCCTTGTTAATAGAGAGTCTTTTAAATGGGAAGTCTCTGAATAAGCAATGGCTGTTCATTAAGACTGAGTATTTTTTGCTGATGTGGATTATTCCTTTTCAAAAACAAATTATGGAAAGTGATCTCCATTTGCCTTCTGTATAAAAAAAAACCACAACAAACCCTCCACACAGAATGAGCAATAAAAAGCATCACAGGATATTAAAGTGATATGGGCTGCAATTACTGTTCAGTGCTCTTTTATTTTCTTACATTGTAATAGGTTCTCTTCTGAAGAATAAAAGATAGCTTTGGTGAGCTCTTGTTTGGTAGACGTGGATAGTAAGATCCTTGAAATAATCAGATTTGCAGGCATTAATGTGCAGTGTCTTATCCAAGGGCGCAGAAGGGGTGACTTTGGAAACAGTTGTAGCTTTTTCCAAGTTAATGCCCTGCAGCTGTACATCCTGCCCCTTTCCTGGAAGCTATTTCCCTGGAGCTGAGCCCTGTTCCTGCTCCTGGTTTGACCACCTGCTGTTGCCATGGAGAAAACCCCTCTAGCAACGGGTGGACTCTGGAAAATAACTTCAGGTAATCCACAAGGCCTTGTTGATTTATTCCCTCCATCTCCAGCCTGTTAAGGCTTAAACTGTGTTAATAAAAGTAGTTTGTGTTAGTGGGAATGAGTTCAGGTGACTTTCCACTTGTGGTTTGCTTGCCTTTGTCACCCAAATCCCTCGAGCATCCATGGTCTGTCTTGCCCTCTGTCATGGCTGGGCTGAGCAGTGCAGAGTCTGGCTATGCAGCTGAAATTCAGGCTGGGTCCCTGGGCAGGGACCAATTTACATCCACGGGGATGCGTGAATTTCACTCTGCCCATGAAGATGTATAGGGAAATGGTCCTGAGGCAAAGGTACAGCTGTGCCATTTGTGCTGCAGCACTCTCCACCCTGTGCTCTGGTTTTGGACCAGCCCTGGCCTCTGTGTTGGATGGACTCAAGTCAGCAACCAGGAGATTTTTTTGGATGAACCGTCTTATCTGTCTGAGGAAGCAATGCTTGTGCTCAGGGCCTGGCCACAAACTACAGCAACAAGAATTCCCAATTTTGTCTTTACAAAAAAACAGATCCTGAAAGTTGGCCTCCAAGTCCATGTGTTGAAAGTGCTGAATGATCAACAGTTGTTGCCTAAATCTCTGTGAACTGTGTGGAGCTCTGCCCACGCGCCTGGGCTCCTGTGAGACTTGTTCCTGCACCTCTTCCCCCTGCAGCTGCTGTGGAGCCATGGATTCCTCCTGCTCACAGTCTGCTGAGCAAAAGGAAGACCTCCCAGGAGGCAGTACAAGTGCAGAGAGCAGCAGGAGGAGCTGCTCTCAGGGAGTGCAAACTTACCCAGAGCAAGCTGTGCTGCGTCATTTAATAAAATACGACTAACGAAATCCAAGATCTCAGCAAACACTGTGGCATCAGCATTAAGGGTAGAAAGGAGAAGAAAAAACTATAAATCAAACCTGAGTTATGCGTCAAACCCAGGAAAGGGTGGTTAAAAACAGTCCAGCCCATATTCATGACTTATGTCCTTGTGTAGGCGAAAGGCGTATCAAAGTGAAATTGCGTAATCCAGGCACATCCCTGATGTCAGCTGGGTGCTATGCTCAAATTTTATCTCCTCTGACAAAAAAAGATGCATGGTTGAATTTGGTGGCTGGCAATGAAACACAGAGCCTTTCATTTCTCAGTTATTGCTTCCAGCCTTTCTCTGGGTGGCATCAATTTTGTGCACTGCCCCATGAGGCACTTCAGCCCCACTCTTGTAGAAGGGAAGCATCAGGGACAGAGGACCAAACCCCATTAATTTTCACTGCTGCTGCCAGATATCTGCTCCATCCCTTTTCCCTAGCTCAGCTCATATGGGTAAGCATGGGACTCACCTGTTTGGTTTTCTATTCAAGCAAATCACTGGTGTAAAACTCTTCCTGCTTTTTTTTTTTTCCAATATTTTTACTGGCAAGCATTGATTTTGGTTTTATACTAAAAGCTCTTGCTCCCTGACAGCACTTAGTGCTGTATTATCATTAAAACACCTTCTCTTTGTGGCTGCTCTGCAGCATGATACCAGCTCACTCTTCCCTTTTAATCTGCAGAAGAGGCTTGTAATTATTTTAGTGGAGAAAATATTTGTAGTATTAGGGGCTCTAATGAAGGACTCCCATTTCCATACCACGTGTCAGGTATCGTTAGCATGGATGCTCTTGTGACTTTTGCCAAACAAGTTGGTCTGGAAGTGTGAGCTGTGCGGCCAGGAAAGTGCAGATGCAGTCAGCAAGGAAGATTCCAAATTGATCAGTGGAGTCTCCTTTCTTCTGAGCACTTGGAAGACTGAGCCTAAATCTACTTGACAGCTTCTTCTGTAGGGACACGTATGGCATGAGATGATTTGACCTCAGTCAGCTTATAACAAACCTGAAAACAATGTAAATTGGTGATTATAAAATACTCCAACAGACATAAGAATTTACATTTGTGTCATAGAGCTTCAGTCTGATTAGGTTATAAAAACAAATATGAATAGTGAATAATATATTTTTGTAAGTTGTTTTAGCACCCAATAGTTGTGTTAGCACCCTAATGGTCTGCTCAGTCTTAGGGTAAAGAGAAAAAAGTGATACCAGTAAAGGCTAAAAGCCCAGGTAGGAAGCACTACTGCCTGCAGGGAGGATGTGCTGAGCTGCTGCGTGCAGCAGGACCCACAGGCTGCATTCTGCAAAGCACTGATCAGACAGGGTGTTATGTGCATGTGCAGCATCATTGCCCAGCGGCTGCTGACCCAGGGAAAACTTGTGCCCAGGTTTGGGAGAGCTGTGTTATCTGTGCCGTGACCCTGTGCCTGTGAGCCCAGCACTTCACTTGGATTGGCTCTTGGAGGCTTTCCACCTCACCAGCTGCAAAGCACTAAACCAGAAAGCTAGGATTAGTGGGGGAAACCAATTTGGCTGCTCTAGTTTGCCTTTTAAGCATTGCGTGAACAAGTGACCCCATAGTTTATGGTTGGCCTCTTTTAAAAGTGGGTCAACCCCATGTTCCTTCTACTGGAACCATGGTACTTTTCAGTCAAACTCTGCATATTAAAACCTGCCTTCTTGCCCATACTGGTGCTAAGGGCTTGGTGGCAGCATGCAGCTCTCTTCTGGGGCTCCCAACTTATTTCAGCATCTTCAGAATGCGATGCAAAGCTTCCTGCTCTCATAGCTTTATCTCAGCCACAGTTACTCCAACTGTTCCTTCCTATTGCCCTTACCAGTGCAGCTCAAACTGTTCCCCTTGTAAATAACCTTTCCCCATGACACTTTGTACCCATGCAGCCTCTTCCCATTCAGCTTGCAGAATCTGAAACCTTGCAGAGGGTGATGGCTGCGGGCAAAATATTCCCCTTGGAGAAGTCCAGGCAGATTTGTCCACTGGGTCGCTGAGCAGGACGTCGCTCTTGGCAGCTGCCTGAGTGCTAGCAAGTCTCTGAACACACAGCAAATGGAGGAAAAGTGTCTGGCGGTTAAGGATAACTGGTACAGCTCTGAATACAGGAGACTTCCCTTCTCCGTGCCAAGGTTCAATTAACCATAACCTTCTCAGGAAATTCACTTTTACCCCTAGGCTGTATTACAGCCGATTCCTTCCAAGTCAGTGACTGTGTGTAACTGCAGAAAAACATGGTCAGACCATACAGCACTTAACGGGCTACCTTTGCCAAAGATGTGGCAATGGAGGTGTTTCCAGAGACTCAGCTCCTCTGTGCAGATGGGTATTTGAATGAAAAATTACTCTGGCTCTTTCTTTGCTTCTCTTCAAGCTAAAGCTATTGACTTCTGTCCCAGAGGAACCCAATTAGATCCAGATGTCTCACCAGTCATGTGCATTTTAATCTTTACCCTGAGTTTACGTAATGCAATATCTGATTTCTGCATGCAGTTTCCACTGCACAAAAATGAAAAATACGTTACAAGCACTCACCAACAAAAGCAAGTGCAGCCGTACACAGAGCAGAGATCAGTCCAACCGTCAAACTGCCGCATGGTGATTTCTTGTTCCAATCTGGTAGATCTTGCAGAGATGCCATTGCCAGAAGTCAGGTGAGCAGGCAGCAGTGGCCAGAGTGACTTCAGTGCGCGAGGTGATATGGTTTTACTAGCTGCTGTCAGGAAGCACATGCACCAGAGGCTGAACTCCTGTGCTAGAAGCAGAAAAGCTCTGAAATCATGTTCTTATGCAGGATCTGACAATGCTCCACCCATGGAAGATGGACTGCTTCTCTCTAGGTGGCAGCATCAGTAAAGGGTCTTGCTACGCCTCACTTTGGCATGATTTCCTCTATAGTCCAGGATTTATTCACAATTCAGAATTACTACATCTTTGAAGTCTTTAGAGTGTACACAGCCTGCCAAGCTGTTCCCCAAGTGTGGTCTTCTAAGTATTGACACAGCCTGGTAAACCAAAGGCGACTGAGACTAGCTAAAACAATTCCAGAAAATGCCACACAGTGCTGGTTTTGTATGTATTTCCATGTGATAAATTCAAAGTCTAACCCCCAGATCTTCAGCATGCAGAGTTTTAGGCAAAATTTCCAGTTCCCACTTTGAAAAAACCTATTCCCTCAGCTTTGCCATGAAGAGCATGTGTTACTCAGCATGTTTCAATCTCAACACTGGCAGACATGCCCAGGCTTAGGCAGGGAAAGTGGCTGCAAATGAAATAACCAATTATCAAATAAAATAATTATTTTCTTTTTTTTCTCAATGTTTTCACACACTGTCCAGTCATGGGGAGCCACCAGCATGTCCCAGTGTCTCTGTGCACTTTCTCCACCATAAGAAGAGTTTCATCTCATTCCTTCCCCTAACACTCCTCAGCTCTGGGAGTGTCTGGAAGGATCCCAGAGATTCTGAGCTGGGACCAGTAATGAACAAGGCTCAGCTGAGGTGAAGGAGTGTGGGTGAAGGAGAAGTGTGCCAGGGAAGTGTGGCAAGAGCAAGACGGGATCAGGAGCTGGCACTGTGGGAGAGTGGGTGCTATATATGTAGAGTGGAAGGTATAAAAGCTTCAGAACAGTGATGGATTTGGTTTTACTGCCTTTGTTCTCACAGGCCATGAAACACACCAGAATTAACAGAGATAATGGTCCTCTTCTCCATTATGGGAAATGGCTTTACATGCCAGTGTGGAACCTCCTGTTCACATCATCCCACCTGCACTTTAATTCTGCAAACTCACATTTTCCTCTGTGGCTGCACACTCAGATGTACTCATATGCAGCTTGATTACAGGGAACCAATTAAGTTATAATTAGTATAAGGAATCCTAGCAAGGAGCAACAGTCCAGATCTGAAATTCATCATCATGCGCCAGTCTTGTGTAACACCATGTGAGAAGAGCCAAAGCTGCCACTGTTAGAATGAATTCATACACCATCTGAAGTTGCTATTAAATATCTGTGCCCCCATTTCCAATGGCATGGGCTATAATTTGCATCATCTTGGTAAACGAATCCAGACTAATTTATGTGCATAACAGTCCTCTGGAAACATCTCTGCGGAAAGAGGTTGGGCACTGGTAACATCTCCTGGCATCCCAGGAGGAGGTCAGAGCCTTG
>WAAB01025967.1:0-85209 GCA_013389865.1 Piaya cayana
AGAAATACTTAGGGATAAGAATGAGAGCTTGTAGTTACATAGATAAAAAAAGGCTTTCAGTGGATAAATTGATGTCCCTCGGAAGCAGGAGCAGAGCTCAGGTATCTGCCTGCCCCATGCCCTCTCTGCAGCCCAAGGTATCTCCATGGCTTTCCTCGTCCCATGCAAGGAGGAAGCCTGGTGGACACCTCACCCAAGAGTCTGTGCTCCACTCTCATATGCTGCCATCCAAAAGCTTAGAATCATGGACTCACTAGGTTGGAAAAGACCTCTAGATCATAGAGTCCAACCTTTCCTATCTGCCACTTAACCATGTCCCTGAGCACCTCGTCTACCTGTCTTTTAAATACCTCCAGGGACGGTGGCTCAACCACCTCCCTGGGCAGCTTATTCCAGTGTCCAATGACCCTTTCTTGTTAGGCAAGGCAGGTTTGAGAGGAAAACGAGGTCTAGAGAAATGAGCTGACAGGTACCAGCCCTGCAGTGACACAAGTCCTGGAGGGAGCACCACATCTTTCGACCTGTGTTGTTGCAGCTCACGGTGGCACCAAGTCGCCCACACTTCCCCTCACATGACTGTCCTCCACGTATTTAATATGGATCTTGTTAAGACAATATCCTCTGACTCCTTGGTTCTTCCACTGAGAGGTATAGCCCGCAGGAAGGCAGGAGGATGAGTTCCTGGGAAGAGGGGGTGACCTCCCCTCGCTCCGCCACCAGCAAGCTCTCCCCCGCCCTTGCCCTGCACAGTCGATAACTGCGAACCACAGTAACGGGACCGAGCGACCGCTCGATTCCCATGCTTTTTTTATTTATCCATTTCTATTTTGAAAAGCAGCCTGTTCCCTTGGCCCCAGCGTGCCTCCCTCCCCTCTGGAGCCCTGGGTTATGTGAAAATGTGTGTGCCAAGCGGCGGAGGCGTGGTGGAGCTCCTGGCTCGCCGTGACATGCTCCTGACGTACTGTGTGGTCAAGGAGCCGGGACTGGGGGGCCTGAACGAGGGCCAAGCCTTGCACTTCAGCTTCCTGACCTGGCAGCCATTCAGAGAGACCCTGCTAAGTGCTATTTCCTAAATACACTAGCTTTTCATAACAATCTTACCACATTGCTTTCCTTTACAAGCTCTCTTAAAAGAGAACTGGACTCCTTCTGGTTAATCTACACAGACTGCATTTGGAAGCCATCAGAAACTGAACTCTAAACAAAACGTTATTAATGTGTTGTAATCTGCCCTCAATGTTCCAGATGAAAAGAAAATGTTTTATAGTTTTGGAGTATACATTTTAATTGCCTTTTAAGAGTGCGTATACTTTTAGTGCTCTCTGTTATAAAACTGCAGTATCTGTTTCTTGATAACTGTTGAATGATCTCAGCTATTTTTATTAGGTTTTCTCCCCCACCCTGGTCCCCTTCCTTAAGCTACCACCACTGTTAGGTTTTTTCAGACCGTTCCCGATATTAAGGCTGGCAAACAGTTTCAGTCTAAGATAAACTCCATTATAAACAACTTCTTTACAATGTCCCCTCGCTATAAAAACATTCGGGTCCAGAATATTAGTTCGTCAAATGAACTTAGAATCCAGCTACTTTCGGTAAAAATCTGATCTAAATAAGGGCTGAACCGAATTTCCCAGATATTTGGCCTTGCCCTGCTCGGTTTGCTCTCAGTGCCTTGTTGCTGTCATGACTGAGAACACTTGGCTTGGGGAGGGATACAGGAACTCGAGTTGAGCTGCACTGGTGAACCTCGTGTAAGTCATTGGAGATGTTATGGCTGCCCCTCACCTCACCACGGTTGTCGGTGAAGGTCCCTGGCACCATCTAAACCCAAACCACTGAGAGAAGGTGGGATCACGGCAAGATCCCACCTGAGCTGTAAGCCCTGAATTCCCTCATGATGCAATTCCCCACTGGAATTGAGGAGCAGAGTCTACAAGGTTTTCCAGTACACAGTAGCCTTCCCTTGAAGCAGATGTTGCCTTGTACAATAAGGTCTTATAGTACTTCTGGGATAAATGGGATGAGGATCACGAAGTTCCCTGGCACACTTTCCAATTACCTCGTTACTAGAAAACTACTTGATAAAATAAATAAAAATGCAGCGTTGTGAAATTAACCATGGATTTCGTTGTTCATTAAGATGCAGTTTCAACAGACGACAGGAACCCTTAAAAATACTCAGGAGAAGTCAGGCATCTGGATACCACTGTTACCATACTCATATCAACAACCATGCTAGAGAAGAAAAGATTTAACTATCCAGTTTTAGATATGCACTCCTTAACACATTAAAGCCTGATTTCCCAGCATGTGGTCCTTGAACACCTTCACTCTTAGTTTCTTCTCAAGATAATTAACTTTTTCAACCCCTCCAACATTAATTTTAACTCCTGTGATGTCTCTAACACCTCCCTAACACCTTCTTGACTTACAAGACGTTATTACTTCATACAATGCAAGATATTCTGCAGTGGGAACTGCATTCAGTGCTTAGAGAACTTCCCAAATTTTTCCTCTTATGCAATTAAAATATTTTAAACGGCAAAGTCCCTCACTCACGTAGGATCAGGATTCACACAATGCAAGTGAACTACAATTAATCGTTGCTCTTTTAGTCCTTTTTATCTTCAGAATCATCAGCGCTTGCAATTTTTTTAATGTTATTTAAAAAAATATTCTTCAGTATGCAGATGTGCTTGTGAAGATTAATGGACTGGGAACACCACAACCTTTTATTAATCAGTTGCAGGGAAGGCGACCACTAAGGAACATTTTCCATAATGCTGCACGCATGAGTTTAACCAGCATCACTGCAGATTGCAGAGAGCGCCTCCTTCATCTTGGAGGATTTCTTCAGGGCCTTCTCTGAGGCAGCTTGAACTCAAGTTTTGCAGTGATACTATTCATGGATGATACCTTCTGCTAAGCTGTTCCCTGAATGCTAATAAAGCCACGTCATGGGGAACCCTGTTAAGTGTCCACAATGGTTCCCATTGTCATAAAAAGTAAATTTCTTAGTTTTTCGGCACTGTGATGGCAAGAGTCATCCTTGTTGGGGGCTCATCTCTCCAAAGTCCCACAGAACACCAGGACCTCAGACCAAGGGGTGCAGATCTATCCTCAAGATCCTATTCCACACCCATTCCCTGGCAGAGAGAGACCCATCAAAAATGCTTTAAATAGAGATTACATATGGAGAGACGTCTGCTTTCTGTAACAGAACAATGCAAAAAAAACCCCCTACCCCAAAACACTGACTGAAAGCCAGCGTGCGTGCACACATTTAATTAATGGCTAGGTTAATTACACCAATTTCATTACTAATTGGATCAGTTTAAACCTGTTACGTTGAAAGTAACTTGGCAGGCAAAAATGGTACCGTAATTACAAAACCAACCCATTTCTTGAATTAAGTAATTCCAGCAATTAAATAATTCCTCCACATCTAAAGCAAACCCAACCATAGCCATTTGTGTAGTTTTGACTCATTTTCAGCACCGTGCTATTTCTCAGTGCTGATGACTACAAAATCCAGCATCACTACTCACGGCAATCATTTCTGAGGGTGGATCCATTCACGCTGGTTGAAATAACTGAATAGAATTTGCCAAAGCAACAGAAAAACAAGTTTTGTGAAAGCGTCCTGGTAAAAGGAAAACTAATCTAAGTTTTTTTTTAATGCTGCTTTTGTTATAAACCTTTGAGGTTTGAAAAGTTTGACTACAGTTTAAAGAATACCACCCTCACTTCCAACCTCTCCTAATTGGGACTGCTATGAAAAGCAACGTTTTCCTCCAGCAGCACAAGTCTCCAGAGAGCTCTGAATTTGCCCGAACCAGAAAGAGCTGGACATCTCACAAAAAAAAAATTTGTTTTCTCTGATCATATTAAATAGGTTTGAAGGCCAGTTGAGGTGAATAATAAAGCTGCTGGTCTATGATCAGCTCTCATCTCACCAACAGGTACGACTTGGGTTAACTTGAAATTAAATTAAATTGAAACAAGGAATAAATGTGAATACATTTTATGATTAAGAGAAATAAAAAGGCAAAGAACATTTTTTTTTTAGCTTCCCAGAGCAAACAGAAATTCTATAGTTCTTTAGAAAATTAAAGAACACAAATAAATCTCCATTTTTCATGGCTGACATTTTCTATTCAAAGACTAAGGACCTTCAGAATAAGTATTTCTAAGAACATGCTCCTCACGAGTTGCACGTTAACACTGATTGAATGGTTCCTACAAGCACCAAAATGCCTGACGTGTTTTCTTCTACAAAGAAAACCACAGAAATCATATTTAGCTCATCTCTATTAACACAAAGATTCACCTCAGGGATGTTACTGCCATCCCGTGTATAACAGAAGACTCCATGATTCTGGAAGTCAAATAATGTTCCAACTATCAATACATCTTAAAAAAAAAAGTACTAAGAGGCTATCTCTCACTATGTATACTCATGCTGAACGTTTATCTGCTGAGAGAAGCAGATAAATTTAAAACCACTACAGTTTGTAAGAGAATGCTGCTTGGGAAATAACCTTTTGAGTCACTGGAAAAACTCTGAGTTCAATCAACTTTATTTCCAGTACAAAAGCAATTAGATTTTTCCCATCAGAAATCAGGCGAAGAAGTAAATTAAGATTTGCCAGTGATGGGAATTCTTAACTTGCGGCATAAATAGAATTCCCTTATTATTTTCGGCCACTCCGTTTCAAACACAATTCGTGAGAGAGTAACGCACATTACAGAGTTATCACAGATATCGACATTTAAAATGAATGTTCCCCCCTCTTTTTAAGCAAAAGCTGCTTTAATTAAGCTTGAAAAAACAAACAACGAACCCACGAAGAACCAACAGACTTGGCTGCTGTTCCATTCACCCAGGAATATGACTGTACTAAGAAATCAGATTTAAACAAAACCCAAACCATTTGTACCCTTGTTACCCTCTGAAGGCTACAGCTATTTTTGTGTGTGCATCAACCGTTCCTGAGAAATCAAAATACAGATAAACCCACAACTTTTAAAGTGTTTTTTGTACACTCAAGGAAATAATTTTACAATGCATAACATTAATTACAATTAAATAAACTGAAAATCTGCTTCTTATAATGTATCCAAAGCATCAATAGCAGCTCCTGTGGCAACAGCCTCAGTGACCAAGTTCAAAATCGGTTCTTTTTATTTTTTTCTTAAATAATGGGCACGTTTGTGAAAGGTTTTATCTTTTGACTTCCATGATTGATTTAAAACACTCCTTACAGGAAACAGCCTGAAAGTGTCCGTAATGGGGAGATCGTCTCGTGGTCTCCTGCAGCAGCTACAGAACATCAGATTAGAACAAGGGACAGTGTCTCTTTTTCCTGATGGTGCACATAACACACACTCTACAAGAAATACTCTTTTCTTTCCCATGTATAACTCTGACTGATGAAATCTTACTGAAGACCTCTTTTCACTTTGACTCACACACCATGAACCATTCTTTTCTTCCTCTGTGAGTTTATCTGAATTGTTTTAAGGTTAAACTAATTATTAAGTCACAATAAATCCATAAGGCAAGAAAGCAAAAGAAAGAGGGCGGGAACTGTAGTTCAGAAAAGCCTCTGCAATGGCAACTGAATCCTGTCCTGCCTCCTCTCCTTCACTCCCTTGCTGATCCAGGAATAAATATACTGAACAGAGGAGGAGGGGAAAAAGAGAAGATGAACTGGATAAGACTACAGATGAGAAAAATAAAGACAAGGAATAATATCTGAATACAATACCAGCTATCTAAAGTCTGCTTCATAATTAGTGTTTTAGAAAATATTTGAATAGTGAGGCTGATGGACTGAAACTGCCTTTTGCAGCTATAACACGTTCCTCATTTATCCACGGATCATTCCTGTTGATTTATTCTTGGCAGCTGAGAAGATACTCTGACTGTCTGAAGATAGGTTCTAAAATTTCAGATTCCCTCTGTCAACAGCTAGGCGATCATCTCATCTGCAATACCTAGTGGATCAGTGAACCTTTCTCTCCTGTTTTACTACCGATGATATTTTCTTGATGGGTATTCCAGGTACTACAGACGTTTGTACCTAGGTCGTAAACCTGGGTCCTTTAAATCAGCAAAGCACCATTTTAATCATCTCACTATGGCATAAGGTGGGTCTATTCAGTACAGAAAAAAAGCAAGGACAGCAGATATAATAAATAAAGGATTTCTTCTGGTCAGAAATGAAATATTGTTGCTTAAAATTAAATATTGTCATACAAAAGACTAATCAGGACATTACTACTTCTTCTCAATGGCACGGCCAAGAACTAAGTAAAAAGCAGATGACTGGGGGAACACAGAGGAAGAACCAGGGAGAAGAAACCCCTGATTGCTTCTCACATACAGAGCAGCCTTTGAGGCAGACAAAGCCAAACATTTGCCCTCAGAGTCTGGGTTTGGGTTCCTCCTATTGAGCGTTCCCTCTTGTACGCTCAGGGGTGCTCAGCAAAAAAAAAGTCCAAGTGTTTTATGGAAAGTGGCTGTTGCCTGAGGTCCTGCATACAGAGAGAAGTTCTCCCTTGGGTCACAACCATGGAAAATTTGGAGTGTTTGGCTACAAAGCCCGTGTGCTGGGCTCAGCGCTGAGCATGGAGTCAGCCCAGCGCAGAGCTCAGGGTGATGAGAGGCAGGAGACGATAGGAGCTGCACCCACCAGCGCTTTCCATGGGCTTGCGGCACACAAACACTCCTTTTTAAAACAGCTACATCTTAAAAGGTCATGGTGTAAAGTCATTCAATTAAAATAGTAATAAAAGAGTAAACATTAACTCAATCTTTTTCCTTAGGTCTTTCTTATTTCCAGTTGGTATCATTTCTCTCAGACTAAGTTGCATCTTATGAATCTGCAAGTTTATCTTGATTAAAAATCTTAAACTTCTCAGTTTTCAGTGGAAGAAAGCTAATGTCCTTCCATTCAAAAATACCTGCACCTTGCTCTCATAACCCCCACTGTATATTGACTGCAATAATTATAAATTATCCATATTATTTGCCACTAGTAAGGCAAAAGTACACTGAAATATGGTAAAAATGTCAGAAAAAAGGAAACAAAATTTCTTCATGCTTTGGTGAATGCCACCTTCTATATTGTGCAAAGAAGACAAAAGACAAAACTCCTGGTATAGCCTGGCTGACAGGGTCTTGCAAACACTCTGGATGCTCTTGATTGCCTAAGTTTCAATCAGAATTACTCAAAAAGGCATTTAGAAAATGGAAACAATACACACTTTCTTAAAAAAGAAACTGAGATAAACCTATGCACAAAAAACCCACCGGACAGATCAGAGAGAGCTGTAAATTGGCCCTGCTCCACGTGAATTAATGCAGAGGCATTGATTTGTTCTAGGTTAATGATAAGGACACTCGGTTTAATTTTAGGTAGAGAACTTTCATCATCTGATTGGCAACCAGAGCTATATATTACACAACCAGAAAGCCAAAGTTTGGTTTTTCAAGTGACTAATCAAAGCCGATCCCTCTCTGTAGGACAAGAGAACTGAAAACACGTCTGGGACGGTCAACGGCGGTTAGTTAAAATAGAATTTGACTGCTGCCTGCACATCCCCGGCCACCCATCTGCCTCCTCACGAGGAGGGCAACAGAGAGACACAATCCAGTAGCCCTCAGGCCTTTTAGCGAAAAATTTGCTTATGATTTGAAGTCAGTATTGAAGAAAGTCTTCCAGCTCATTGGAGAAGTGACAATCAGACCAAAGTACAGGGGCCATCTAGACCCTACACAGACACAAGTTTTTTTCATAGCAATAGGAAATACAAAAAGAAGAGCTATTAGAAGATTAACACTGTCAAAAAGACGGCAGCAAGATAAGGGAGACCAAAAAGCAAATTGCTTGTTGTCTTCTTCCTTATCTCAGAGAAATCCTGGAGTGCCACAGTATCCACTCGAGCGCTGGCAGGGCAGCTCCCTTTGCCCTGAGTCCCATAGAGCAAGGACACGACTGCTTAATTCCGTTTATTGGCTCGGAATAGTGCGTTGAAGCAGCAACTGTAATATTTGGCACTTAGTTCTCTGTATTCAAAGAGTTAAGCTATGTCCTATAAAGATAAAAATCTCCACATTTATTATTTTGTAAGGCTGCCTAACAAATGAGGATCCAGCTGTAATTGTAACATTCCAAGCTCCGAAGGCGCCAAGTTTTACTAACTATAATTTAAACTGGTCCAGTTGATGCAGTCCAAATTCTTGTTTGGATAATCAGCCTTTGTTTAAATATGCACCAAAAAAAAAAGGAAAAGCATAGGCCAGCATTAGCCTCTGGGCACGTCATGTGAGCTTATTACCCTGCAGCTCGCAGTAGCAGACACTCATGCACAAGAGGAGGATTATTTTGCTAGTATTACTGTTACCGTAACATATAATCAGACCTTCTCCCCCCTTTCACCCCCCCCGCCCCTTTTTCTCCTTTTTTTTATTTCCCCTCCACAATTCACAAGTCTTCTCTCCAAGTTCAAATAAAGTTGAAAGGTGAAAAGGGCAAGAAAGTTTCATGACGGGCTGTTGAAAGAGGGAGAAATAACCGGGGTCTCCAAGTTTGCATACACTAAAAGCTCAACAATTTTATATTTCGCTGCAATTCATAACTGTACAAATCCCTTTTGTTGGATCTGTTTGGGTTTAAATTAAACACTTGTTAATAATTTATAACTTAATATAATTAGAAAATAATAACTGTCAAGCAGCTACATTCAATACATAAAGCAACTTGAGTGGCTCATTAGCCTATTTGTCAAAGCACCAATTTCTCTATATTTTACCTCATTTCTGTTGGGAAGAGCAGTTAAAGAGCCACCCAGCTTGCTTGGAAATAATTTCTGCACCAGCTGGGAGCAATTCCCTAATTGCTGCACCTCACCCACATCCAACTGATGCTGGCGCGGTTTAAAAGCGGCTTGAGCCTGACTTCAGGAGATGCCTTTGAAGAGACAGAGGAGGGACGGCCAGAACATTACACTGCTACACAGGCGAAAAAATGCATCTCACAGCAATACACTGCACATCGTCTGCTTTAGATTGTACATCTGAATGAAAGTGTGTCAGCGTTTGGCCAAAATGACCGTCAAAATGAGTCATTTAATAAACAGAAAATCCTTAATTATTTATCTCTGCTGGTAAGGGACCTTAGCTCAGCAAACGCAAGGGCCAGGCATGAAGCTGTTTTCCCCACAGCTTAACACAAGCAGAATAACGACTCGTGTTTGTTTGCTGAGGAATAAAACTGATTTCTGAATTGTCAGTTTTTGTGGTTCTCTCAGAAAGCAGAGTGGGGATGCCAGCACCGGGCAGTGTGTGGTACTTACATTTGACATAGATTAAGGTATTCAAACATTATCCAAATACATACAAATCCCCTAAATCATCAATATCATTGCAAGAAATCTACTACATTAAGGTAGAACAAAGCAAATTCAATCGCATATACTGAGTAAGAACATCAACTGATTAACATCTACGGAATCTCACTTCAATCATGCCAATATTAATCAGCCAGAATATCTAGTCCATTCAAGATAAAAGTAGCCATATAAATGTTCATTGTAACTGATAAACTAACAGCTGTGATCTTCTGATATCAAAGATCAGTGAACAGTAGACAACTCAGCTCATTTTTATCACTTTTTGCTCCTTGTGAGTACCTACACTAAGTCTGTTCTTGTTGCACAGTCATTATGGTACTAGAAAATGTCACATATAAGCATATAAAGCATGGAAGTCCAGATTAAAAAATTAGTTTCTGGTCTCAACTCAGCCAGTCTGTCCAGATCCTGAGCGAGTGTAAATGGATTTGAACTCACTGGTGCCAGAACAACTTACATCAGACAGGATCTGCTCTTGTTTTCATCTATTTATCTGATACAATTTTTGATTTACTTACTGAATAAGTCTCTTGTCTTTTCATGCTCTTCACTTCCTTCTCTTCTTTTTGACTTTATTTCTTCTGCCTCACTGTCTGTAAATGGAACACATCTATTTGCATCGAGCCATCCTCCCTCCACCTCGCAGTTTCCTGCATCATCTCTTTTTCCTTTCATTCTTCCCCTCCTAAACCTGCCCTGGCTTTGCTGATATTTACTATCCATCATTCTGTAATAATTCATGGAAGAAGAGCTTCAAAGATTGCACATTATTTAACAATCACAACAGTTCCCAGAATATTGTGCAGTCCATGCTGAAGCTGAAGAGCTATGCAATTTTCTAATGTATGAATAGGATGTGGGGTCCTTGAAAGTCACCATATAAAGGAGGGCGGCAGTCAGAAAACAAGTGTTGTTTTTTTAAAAATAAAAGCCTTCCATGGTTCTCTCAGAAATCAAATCCTGCCTAGAGAGGATCCAGAGGATGTCATTCTGGCTAATTGGAGTAAGTCCTTATAATTCATCTTTTTTAATTCTTTAACCACTAGTTAAAAGTGAAAGGTTTCCTTTTTTAAGTATATCTTCTAAAACACATGGAAAAAGATATGAATCGATAAAATTGATTCACAACATATTGTTACTTGAGAAAGGATTACAGGGTCGGATCTTAACATCATATACCTAAAACCATTTCTTGTTTCACTGCCTTTATAGTTCCAAAAAACCCCTGTACGTTTTGGAGACAAAGGCCTTTATCCTTTTAAGTGCTCTGGATTTCATGCCAATCTCCCAATATAAAGCAGACTTCAGACTTAAACCCAAGAGAAATGGTCTCAGAAAGATTAGATTTTCCACCACAAAATAAAACCCTTGTGTGGTGAACCATCCCAGCTTCAACACCGCCTTCCTCCTAAGAACTTGTTCGACATGGAGAAACACACCCATTCCTATTGCCTCTCTTCCGAAATGGAAGCGGTTTTATCATTCCTCTGCTGCTGTGCCAGCCAGTTTTTGCATGGGTAGAACTTCCAGAAGCATCATATGTACCTGAAACTAGGGATGAACGACAACCAAAATCTGCAGATTTATCCATTTTTATTCTTATTCTGTACCATTTTGCTGTACAGAAGAAAAGCAAGTCATGCCCTTAATATTAGGAATATTACAGAATTCACTCTCCTTCCTGATCCAAGACAGATAAAATCTGTATGAGTGACATAATGGATATAAAGTACACAACTGGATGAAAAATTCTTAATCAGCAAGATATTTTTGAGAGTTACCTATCAAGGACATGCACCTCTAAGGGGAATATTGTAGTACAGGGGATTGGTTTTGCTAAGTATCTAGCAGCTCAACAAAGATGAGAGAAAACTTTCTTAAACTATCCATTTGGTAGAAAGGTATTTTATCAATTATCTCCATATTAGAAAACACATATTTAGGATTTTTTTTGAAATCTGTTGCCAGTAATGAAGTAGAACATGCAAGGAAAGGAGAACTCTAGACTTAATATAAAGTAACTGCTAAGGATTAAATTTGAACACCACCAAAGCCACAGAAAAAAGAATGAATTCAAGAGTCAGAAGATTAAAGCTGCATGTAGTCAGCTTGGGACTGGTATGCCACAGATGGAAACTTTCTTGACAACACAGTTTAAATTCTAGTTAGGATATACTATGATTAAATGCTTCTACAATTTTTGAGTACATCACTTTTTTCCTACCGGCTACTGTAATACAAAAGACATCTCTTGCAAACATATAACTAGTAAAAAAAATAAGTGCAAGTAAAAGCCATTTAGGTTTCCAGCAAAGACATAAAAGCGAAACAGCTAATGGACATCCAAGGTAGTCAAACAATATCTGCAAAATCCATTAGTTACGAAAAGTTCTGGAGGGTTCAGTTTTTACTGTAAAACCTGTAAAAACTCAGTATCCAGTTTCTCTATTGGGACACTGAGGTGTGAAGATCCAAATGATGCTGGAACTGAACTTGTATATTTGAACCTTTTGAACTCCGTCTGCCCTTCATAAATTACTTTACCACTAGCTTTAACACGTTTCTAACCTACTGTGCTAGCAAAAGAAGGAATCATTAAAATAACTGAAAAACTTTATAACGCTTCCAATGGAATTTGTCTTTGTTCAAAAGGTGTACACCTATAACAGACCCGTGGGATGAGAAAAGCCTCCGGACAGTCCAGTGAAATAACATCTGTCTTCATGCTACTGAAAACAAAGCAGCAAACCCCCCCTCCTCAAACTCGAACCCATCTAAAGTAAATGAATATAGCACCGTATAGAAACAGACAGTTCCTCCTTTCCATCTGGAAACATTGTCAAATGGAAGCAAATTCCACAAAATTCCCAACTGATAGACTTTGCATCTCGCGATCAACACAAGCTAGCGGCAGCCCTCCCCTCAACATCCCATCAGCAGCAAAACATTTCATTTTTTTCTTTCACCAGAAGCACAAAGAGGCAACAAAACAGAGGCACAGAAGAAGCATTGAGAACACAGCCTCACTTCAAGAGCTCTTTTGCCACTCCTTTTAGCCCTCTCCTTTTCTCCGCAGGACTCTGCTGCCACGCAGCAGGGGTAGCAGCCAGCAAGCGCAGGGAAGGCAGAGCACAAACTGCTTTTTGCAAAGTTACATCCCCGCCTAAGTGTGAAATTTCTGTCATCCGGATTTATAACAACTGAACAGTTGTGGGTTTTTTAAATATAAAATTTCAAACAGCCCTAAGTTTTCCACAGCCACACCTTTGCCTGTGTGGGCTAAGACAGAGGAGGGTAGCGCTGTCTCGCCTGGCTCCTAACAACCCCCCAGCAGCCAGGCAGCAGAGTGCTGAACAGAAACACTGGATGGGGAGAGGAATCTGGGAATCACTTGCTGCAAATCCCATAGTCCCTCATTTCCAGTGCTTAGGAGATCTGGTTGTACCTTCAAGAATGAAGAGCAACATGAAGAGCAACACTCAGCTTGTGTGGCCCGGGGCAGGGATGTGCCACCTCATTGGAGACGCCTCCAGGCAGCAGCAGGGAGACACGGAGGTCCTGCAGGATCTGCTCTGGCATGGAGGACGTCTCTGTGTGGGTACAGGTGACTTCTAGAGCTTCTCAGACCCTTGGGGATCTGCTTCCCACCCCTCTCTACAAGGCAGATCAGGGATGTTTGGTGGTTGCTAACCCAAAACTCGGTGCTGAGTATTTTACTAGAATGTGACAAGCAACCCTAAAGAATTTACAGTCTTTTTATTTTTTTTTTCTTCCACAGGCATCGCCACCTTGACCCAGAACTCCAAGCTTGAACCTTGTACTGTGCAAAGGATAAAACTCCTGCCATCCCCTCTGCAACTCCTAAATCAAAAGCATCATCAAACGTGGTGCAGTAAAATAAGCCCTTGCACTTCTATTTATTTTAACTGTGACAGCTCTGGTTGCATTCAGCGCCACATCGCCCTGGGGATGTGTCACTCTGAACAACACAGTGGCAGGGCAGGGTCACCAACCTACCGCCTCCACAGAGAAACAAAGAGGAAAGAGATTCACACAACCTCTACAGGAGAGGATGAAATGGTTTAGATTTAAAACATTAATCCAACTTCAAGACAATGCCCATAAAGATTCTTAATTCATTTTAAGCTTTGAAGAGATCCTACAGGAAGGCTGGGGAAGCCCAAAGAAGGGAACCTCAGCAAGACAGCAGCCCATCTGCTCAAACAAAATGTTAACTTCTTGCTGTTGGCCACACACCTACAGTGAGCAGATTTCTCACCATTATTTTTGAGACTTTCAGCATGTTTATAGACAGTCATTGGGATTTAGGAGAAAAACTGAGATCCAGTAAGAATGGACAGGTTGGTTCACAAACGAGACAACAGGTTGTCATAAGCAAAACAATCTGCAAAAAGGAGATTACTTTCTCCTACACCTTTCCTGCCCGCAGAGAGAGCTCAGCTTTCAAAGCTGTGTGCCTGTCAATGCCTCTGCAGGAACTCTTCAGCTCTCATCCCAGTTTCATAAGGACTTTCTTTCGTTTCAGGGAAGTCACCTAATTGTTTTTTCTGTCTCAGCTTTGTCACTTAGAAATGAGGAAACTGTCCATCTTCCTCTCAGAGGAAAGCTAAGGGAAATAATTAGTATCTGAATCAAGAGGTCATCTAATATAGAAATACTGCTTTTCTCTTTGGATTAAAATGTTATAATATAGTATCTGGACACCGTGTTTCAATTTCTATTTAAAATGATCTTGCGAAACAGCAAAGGGACACAGCAGCTCCCATTTACAGGTCACCTCAGGTCTCCTAAACCAACTGTGCCCGGGGGTTTTAGCGAAACTCAAGAATTCCAAAAGCAAAGCACATTGCCCTTAGTCCATAAAATGCTTGTGATTCACAGAATGACACAAATGTACAAGAAAAAAGGATGTCTGATTATTTTTTGTAATGGATGGCTTTTAGATGGACAGAATACACTTACGCATTTCTTAAGCCACCAAACAGCAAGTGATTTTTAACAATGGGCTTGTGTGAAGTGCTACTTGCTTATCAAAAAGAGTCAAGAGAAAGAATTTCAGGGGGTGAACTCTCACTGCGTTTTAAGCCCTGAACAAAGGACAAGATGCTGTAGCTGCACAAATGTGTGCTGCTCCTTATTGTGGGAAGGCAGCCTGTTCAAGCTGCCCATGCTCCGAGACATGATGCTACCACAACTCCTTAATATTTCAGATGAACAGTTTCATGAAATTATATGACATTTAGAAATAAAATGAATAAAAAGGGAAAATGACAAAACTTTTTTATCTATGTAGTTTTCCAACAGAAGTTCATGTCACGGTTTGCCTGTTAAAGCAATAAGATGCATGCAATCTAGGGCACAGTTAAACGTGTACTGGCACTCTATGAAATTACCAACTCCGTTAATTATAACTCCTAATGAGATCTGATATGTGACCACGAGACCAGCCCTCACCATGTGGATGAACACAGGTGTTTAAAGAAGTGATCACTGAAGATTATGTAGATTAACCTGCTTTACTTCCCACACGCACGAAGCAAAGTTTGTGGGCTTGCATTCCCTCTCCCTCAGACCAGACTGGTTTTCTTTTCCTTGCTTCCCAGCTTGGAAATGAGTTGTCTATCATTTTTAGACTTCTGAGGCTTCGTAAAGCACTTTCTGAAGATTGCTTTGGAAAATGGTACCACGCTTCAAGCCAGACAGTTGCAGGTATAAGCCTTTAAAAAAAAGGCCAACGACCACAGTGGTCATCAATATTTTTTGTTTAAATCTATTATCAACATAAGCCAGTGTTTTTCAGACAATCAAAGTATCTCAGTATCGTGTATGGGATCTACAGTCACTACATCTCTTAAGTTCAAAAGGACATATATTTTCTGACATTAAACAAATAGTAGATGAGGAACCAAACTCAAATCACAGCAACAACCCCCTCATCAAACCCAAACCTGTAAAATTTAGCTATTTCAGAAACTAAAGGTACACATATCCAATTTTTATCTCTTGGAGCTCATTGGTTCTGGAATCACAAGCCACGTCAGTAGGTAAATGCACAGGCTGATCTCATCTAAGAGCTACGGGTTCATCTGCTGGGTACCTTACAAAATAGCAGAGATCAGCCCTGATGCAAATGTTAAGTCATGAGAATAACATTACGTAATGTAAATTAACATTTCATTGCACAAGAAAGCAAATCTAATGCTTTTTTTCTCGGAAGCCCAGTGATACTCTAGAACACATCACACACCCAACAAGATAGCACAAATGAATTAAATATTTTTAAAAACGTTCTTGCATGTCATGCCATTTTGTTTTAAATTTTGTTTCACTAGTTGAATATCTCAGAGGCAAGAAAAAACACGCTGGTGGTGAGGTAGTAAATCATACCAAGCGAGCTAAGGTTTTTAGATGAAACGAGAAGCTGATTACACTTGCACTGAGTATACCGGTCACTAAGCGTTTCTGGATTGCAGGGATAAGATACTCTCTTTGCTTATTACTGCCTTCTTGATCCAAAGAGATTTAAGCAACTGTTTTCAATTAGATGTTTTTAAGCTAGTAAAACTGCATCCATAAAGACATATTTATAGAACAACTTAAAACTGGAAGAATTGAAATGACTACAGAACTGATGAATTCCATTCCCCTGCTCCCCCTCAGAATCATTTACTGACCATTAACGAGCAAAAAGCACTGCAATTTTATGAATTAATCCACTGTCACAAAATTAAATCAGATACACTAGCAGGGATAATGACAAACTGGTGGCTCCAGCGTTGTCAGTTTTTCAGGTGATACAAGTTCAAGCCGTCTGTGCTAGTGGCCACTCTGTTGGAACAAACACGAACAGAAAAGGTAACATTAAAAGTGCAGCAGCACCAACTGAATCAATTCTGTCACTGAGAAAGCAGATTTGTAATAAGCAGCGGAGGGTAAATATTGCATTTTAGGAATGATCCAACTAGTTCGAAGACTGCCAGACCTCAGCACGTGGAAATAAAGGAAGACACAGTAATGGAAGTAAATGAAAGAGACTCTACTCATTTCCCTCTGGATTCCTGAACACAAGAGCCCAGCAGTGCGGCTTTGCTACACATGACTGCGTTCATCCCCACTAACCTATGACTAATATTCCGAGATTTACAGGAACAAAACTGAGCTTTGATAGCTTTCCTCCCCTGTTGTTTAAACAAAATTTGCCTAAAAAACCCTGCAGCACATGACTACAAATATTTGCGAGATGAGTCCCCTTATCTCAGTCACTGAAGAACATGCAGCAACAGCAGAGTCTTCCCCAAGAGCCTGCTCAGAGATGCCTGAGCCAGGCACATCCTCTCCTCTGTCAAAGCCAACAGCTTCATTAATCAAGCATCGACTAACATCTCTATCCTGTATCCAACTGCCCCAGGGCTAGCTCTAGTTGGAGGCAAATAACTGGTGAGGGAACTCACAGCCATGGAGCAGCAGGGGCAGCACATGGCCCTGTTCCAGCCCTGCCTCCTCCTGCTGCACATCCTGGTCCAAGCAGCTCGAGTCCACCTACCACCCTAAATTTCAACTTCTCTACACATTTCTACAAGACCAATTTGTTGCTACCTAAGAACACGGTCATGAAAACTCTTAAAAGCACATTAACAGTGGAGTGGCTTTAAGATCCAAATATATCATTTAAACATACATATTTTATACATTTAATACCCTTCCGAAACAGGCCATAAATACAAATGGACATTACAAAGCAAGAACCAGCGTCTCGGCTTTCTTCTGTCACAGGGTGGCCTTCACGTGGGCACCTTGCACAATGGGTGATGGTCACCACACCAAGAACAGCCCCGTGCCCTGCAGATGATCTGCACCCTGACCACGCTCACAGAGCCAAGGTAACAAACAACTGGTAGATGAAACTTTCCTGCTGAGCCTCAGAGAGCAGAGCCAGCCCCAGCACCTTTAGATCTTGGGAAAAAAGGGTAAAGCTGGGTATGAGCGCTTAGGGGAACCCTGAGGTGCCTCCATTCTCATGAGCTACATGGAAAAGAAAGAAAAGAGGGCAGAAAGAATTCAAGTAGTGACATAACCATTGTTTTCTCTTCAATGATGTTAAAGAAACACAAAAGATGGAGCTTTGCAGTCATCCTTCCAATCTTGTGTATGGCTCTTGCTACAGTCCAAAGCTGCTTGTTCAGGCAGAACCTTAACATACTGAAATCACATAATGCATCTGGATGAAGTTGCATAAATACATGAAATTCACCCTTTTGAATGAATATGGCTCTGTTTTCTAATTGGTTTTGACCTTGCTTACAACACGTTAAGAACCAAGATTAAAAATATTTCTGCTAAATGAGAAACTGGAGGCTAGTCCCATGCCTTTATTCACACGAGTGTCTTTCTGCATGGTAAAGGATGGCCCTGGTAAGAAAACATTCCAAGGCAAACCCAAAAGCAGAGTTTCACGCAGCTGTATCCAAAATGTCAGAGCAAAGCTATGAAACACAAGTGAACATAAAAGCAAGTGAAATAACATGAACAGTAGAGCAGTAAACAATTTTGCCTAGGGCACAACACTAATGCAAGCCTAACTTCAAAGCACCAACTGAACCAACGAAGGTGACAAACAATATGCATAATAATAAACTTAACCCAGCACTCCCTCCCTTTTCTTCCTTTAATCAAGATCAAACGCAACAGAAAGGAACACCACATAGCATCACCATCATCTTGAAGCGTATCATTGCTGCCTGACAAATCGCTTGCTCTGGCAGGATGAGAGCTGGAAGGGAAGGAGAAGCACAGAGGGATAAGCACTTGTTCCTGGCTCTGAAGCTGGTGACACGCCAGGTGCACGGAGCCTCTAGAAGACGACTGTCTTGGGTCATTAACCAGTAGGTATATGTACATCTAACTCAGGAGTGGTGTGAGCTGTAGAAAATTTCACATGAACATAGAGCTGATTATAAAGCTCTCCCACTTAAAGCGCACTGCCAACGAAATACTGCTAATTCTGGAATTCCAAATACGAGGTTAGTACCTCTTCAAAACTTCTGTTTTCATAATAGCTTCTGCAATTTAAATTAGAATCTCCAAGCAAGCTCTAGTCTTGCTCATGAAACACCTGAAACTTTCTTTCACTTTATACATTGAACAAGGTATATAAACTAGATTACAGCACTTGCGCTAAAAGTTTCTTCAAATAAAATAGGCTGAAACGTTAGGTTAAGGTAAGTCCACCAAATTAGAAGCTTTATTCTGCTGATTTTATTTTTGCTAATTATGATTTATGATGAACTTTCTCCCCAGCAAGCTGAGTCAGGTAAAAACCACTCTGAAAGGCATTAGCTACTGATGAATTATTTTTATTAATTAAGTTAGGGAAGCAGAAACCACAGTGGTTTTCAGTGATGCAACTCACAGCAGAACCCACAAGCTCAAAGTCAGAAAGAAATGTGAAAGTTGGAGCTCTGCACTGAACGGCACCTCCATTTACTGAGAGGGTGAAATTCCACAAACGAGGTTTTTCTTTCCCCCTTAACCTAAGGATTTGGTCCTTTGAACAGATACTTTGGACTTAATAAAACACCACAAAACCCACTGCCTTTACTGCATTAAAAACTGAAATAATGGGTATTAAGCAGAAGCAGCTTTTATAGTACGCTGGTACTTAAGTAGTTCAGCTTGCGATCGCGTTTGTTGAAAGCAGATAGGAGAATAAAGTTAAGAATAGCATTTAATCTTGGGAAGTTTCAAAGACCCGTAGACGTTCCTTTTAAGTTTTAGTAGCCAAGAGATTCACGTTTTACTTCTCATTTAAGATCTTAGACCAAGAGCAATGAGGAGAAGCTCTGGATTTAGCACATTTCCCTGCAATAACCGGCTGCGATGGGTCCCACAGCACAGACCCCAGCGCACCGGGTTGCTCTGCAGGGCACACGCTCAGCCCCAGGAATCCACATCAAGCAAGGTGGGGTGGGGTTTCGTCGCTGAGGATTTCTTCCTTGAAACATGCAGCAGATGGAGCAATGCATAAGATTTTTCAATAAAACTTCAAGATTCTCTTATTTAAGCCAGAATCCTCTTTGAACGGCGATACTTTATATAATGATCACTATTTATAGCCTGTTTCTTCCTTTGGCTGTTGGATCTTCTCCTGCTTGCCCACTCGCTGCTTTAGCTGTTTTATCCAATCTCACATACCTTTTATGGCAAGAACTGAAATACTTTAAATTTGCACATGCAATGAAAAGGCGGCTTATTCACACAGTTAGGACACGCTTTTTCATGCGATGCTGTTACTGGAAAATTCAACTTTAGTTAAAGAGGAGAGCAATAACACAAAAAAAGGAAAGTGGATATTTTATTTCTTTATTTCAGGTGTACGTATTTTGAGGTTTTTTCTTTCTCCCGTGGCACGGAAGTGTTACTCTTTTGGGGAACTGTAATATCCCTCAGCGTGTTTTCCACCAAGAATGCAAAAAGAAGTCATGGAAACTGGTAAACTGGAGACACAAGCCCTCATTGAAAACCTGTAATTTTTAAATTAAATTTACATGTCAGAGGATCTTTTGAGCTCCGTCTGTGTGTTTTTTATAATGTATGTTTCCAGTGCTTGTTTCCCATGGGTACTATCCACTATTTCTAAACTGGGATTACTCAAGTTGAAGTGTGATAAAGGGCACTTTATAGTTATATTAAGCAAAACAGGGAGGAGAAAGCTTTTACATAGTCCAAAGCAAGCTGTGCTCAGACCTTCATTTCTGGTAACAAGCAGAGCAAGGCAACTGGTCAGCTAAGAAACTGCTGCTATCTAATTAACGCTTTGTCTTGAAAAATAATTTACTTTATCCATTTGTTTTCTGCTAAAAAATAAAGGTTGTTTTCTTCAAGATCACTACCTCTTGCTCTGGGGTATCATCGGAAATAAGTTATGAGCAACAGAGCAGAGAAGAAAGCTGAGTGTTGTACGTGAGTGTAACTTGTCCGATTACTCTTGGAAAGAGCTAACAGAGAAGCGGGCATTTCTGAACACAGTTTGGGTTACTATCTCGTCATGCTGCTCTTCCCAGTGGTTTCACAACCATGTTGTTATTCTTTGAGGCTCACCTGCAAGATGCGGGAGCTTGCTCAACTTGTACGGTCTCCACGATGCCCAGCCCAACTAAGAAGTGCTTGTCAACAGTGCTGCAGCCATCTAAACAAGCAGCAGCTGGACGAGAAAAGGAGGGCATGTCAGCTCAGAGCGGCAGAAAAGGTTTTTCACGGCAGCTATTTGCAACCCTCCAAGGAGCCGCAGAGGCTGCCCATTAAAACCCTGTTAAAACACTTCTGATGTTGTCAGCAGTGGAGAGCTGAAATAGCACAGTGATCACCAAGATGCTATCTGCCTCAAGCAGTTCAGTGGTACTGTCAATAATATGAGCAAGAAGGTACAAGATGAGCAACAACCTAATTCCTACATCAAAATTTCATAAACTCCCTCAGCTGGCAAACACCAGAGACACAGGCAAACACAGGACAGCCAATAAACCACCCAGAGAAGATGACCTCTAGCTTGGAATCCTCCCAAATGCTTTGAACCTTTAAGTTCATTTACACTTTGAAAGCAAAATAGCGTAATGGCAAGGAGAAAGCAGAGCAAGGAGGCAACAGCTCTCCCTTCAGTGCTTTGTAATCTGCTCCCCAGGTCTGCACTGCTAACAAAACCAAGGGATAAACCATTAACAATACTTTCATGCACATAAACTTCCAAATATCCCATACAGAATCACAGAACAGTTTGGGTTTGACCTTAAAGATCATCCAGTGCCAATCTGCCGCCAAGGGCAGGGACACCTCCCACTGGATCAGGTTGCTCCAAGCCCCATCCAACCTGGCCTTGGACACCTCCAGGGATGGGGCAGCCACAACTTCTCTGGGCAATCCATGCAAGTTTCTCACGACCCTTGCAGGAAAACATTTATTCCTAATATTGTACCTAAATGTCCCCTCTTTCAGCTTAAAAACGTTCCCCCTTGCTACCCTGCACTCTCTGAGAATGAGCCGTCTCCTCAGCTTTCCTGTAGCCCCTTCCAGCACTGGAAGCTGCTCTAAGGTCTTCCCAGATCCTTCTCTTCTTTCAACTGAACAATCCCAACTCTCTCAGCCTGTATACATACCTGTAGTTTCTCTCCACTTTTCCCTGATTTTATTTTTGAAAGAATGACTCATTAACCATTTCTTGGAGCCTTTTTTTGCAAATACAGTCCTATCAGGCAATAAAATTTGCTACTTCTCCAGGAGAGCAGTGCCTCGGTTGGAAGCAGACCTCCTGATGTGCCAGGGTACTAAAACAGTGAGTAATGATAGCAGAATCATTTACTTCTCTGCTACTCGGTGCTCATGAGTAAGTACTACTCGCAGTGAATAATGGCTGGAGAAACAGGGCCAAGGTGAAGAGTTATTTATAATACAGTAGCCAATGAGTAAGCGCTTAGCTATGAATTTACTGCTCTGGCTACAATTTCATGAGAAAATGTACAGAGCCAGCTTTTGGGTTTCCAGTTTTAAAAGCTATACACCCACTAAAAACTAGTAAGACTAATTTGAGAAGGATCGGGGTAGTGATCTATAAAGCAAGCGAAAGATAATCACAGATGTTTTAGTTTCTTAGATATTGTCTTCAGGACTGCTATGGCAGTCAGCGAAGCCGCTAGACTCGTCGTCTTAAACCAGTATCAGATGCTTCCTCCTTTTTATGTAATAAATATCCACTGCAGAAAAGCCAAAAGCGAGAGCTCACTGGAAATGAAGCAAAGAATTAGACTGTCATCTGCTCGGCAGTCCTGGGTTTAGAGGTCAGGGTATCTGCCTACTTTTTAATATGAAGTGACTGTCCCATAACAGAACCTTACAGAACAAGGGTCTGTCAAGCATATTCTGGATTTGCAGAAGGTCCAGCGTGCTTAGGAATGATTTTGATTTGTTTCTATCATCCCAGAATGAGGCAAAGGTTAAATGCATTACTTTCACCCAGAACAGTAAAAATATATTTAGACACATAAAAAAATCTGACCAGGAAAATACTGGACAACACGATCAAGCTCACCACTCCTCTGAATTTCCTACACAGAAACACAGCATTTCCCGGTATGTCCTGCAGAATAATTGGCTATTTTCCAGTCCCCACATTACAGGTCATGACTTACTGGTGCAAATTTGGATTCTGCTAGGACCTGCTTATCGACTGAAGTTCGGATGGCATGACACAGCAGGAGACTTGGCTTGCCTTTGCATATTTTGAAGGCTGGTGTATTGAAAAAGTCTACGCTTTCAGTCCAGGCAGCATTTTACCCCACATGGCTCAGATGGAAAAGAAGCAGTAGCAACGATTCTACAGAACTGCCACTTATTTCTGAATTATAAACACAGAAGGGCTGGCTTCTTATGAAATTTTTAAAACCAGCTGCTAGTTTCACTATCTATTGTGCTTCCAGTTTGGAGAGTCCAAGGGGTATATCTTCACCTCGACTTTCAAAGAGTTACACATGCTCTTCAATTTTTCTATGGGGAGTTGGTGTTAGCCGTATTATTTCAGCGCCACTGAGCCTGTTGCAACTGGCCTAACTTCACCTTGGTGGACGATCGCTGAACTCAGCCAGAGCCATCTGAAAAGCCTAATTAGGGACTTCTGAAAACCCTACCTTGCGCATTTTTACATGTCTTATGATTTTAGAACGCTGACTTTTCCTTCTTTCTTCTGATCTAAGGGAAAGTAAAAACAATTCAGTGATACAGAAGGAATATGGGGCAATGACAGTCTAATTTCCTCTGGTCTCATGAGCCTAAAGTTAAATACCTGCCTTTATGCAACTGTTTCCCTTTTTTATTAGCTAAATATCATGACACCGTGCAACAAAAAAAATAAAGCCACAACAATTTGAGATGAGCGTTAACTTTTACGCTCAGATATCTTGAACAACCCAGTCAGTCAATAACCCAACACAAATTAACTCTGGCAAATAATAGGTGTGTTGACCCTAAATTCACGAGGCAATAAAACCTCCCAACAGCCTGTTGTTTTAAAATACTCAAGCACTTCTCAAAGACAACATAGTTTTTGTTTGTGAGCTAAAAGATCATTAATTAGGAAAGCTTTTAAAAAACGGTTTTAGTATCATTAGCAAAAAAACCTAGTAATATAAACTAACTTACAACATCTGACACCAAAGTTGAAAAAAAGAAAGGCATTAAAAACCCGAAGCTGTCTAACAACAGTACGTGACCCAAGGACTGCCCCACAGACCCACTTCCCTGTAGATCTCCATAACCACAATAACAAAATTTAATTTCCTCCCTTTCTTATTGCATTTTGTGTTAGAGACACGTTGCCGTGAAAGCAAATCTGTCGTACAGCGGAGTCACAGCAAAAAATCTGAACCTACTCTGTTCATCCACAACAATGAAAATATGCTTAAAACCCCAAAACAATAATCTATTCTTCCAAAGATGTTTTCTTTCTGAGGGCTTTCTAACAATAGCAGAGCTCAGGTAGTTACCATGCAGAAGCTGTCCTATGGTAGATTCTGGTGTGAATTCCTGGTTCTTGCAGGAAAATACATTTTCTAATCATTTTGAGAGTCTGCTTAGAAGTGAAGCATTTAAAAATGGCACAGCATGAAAAAGTGGCCCAAACTATTGTATGGCTTTGAATAAAATTTTCTCTTTCCTTTCCCTGAATGCTCGCTAAGAAACGCCATAATTAGTCTACCAAACAATCATTCTAAAGAAGAGTGCACATAATGACATGGTCTAACATTTCAACTACACAATTATGAAAGATTTATACCTGCCTCATATTAAAATTATTTAGTAAATGTCACATAGCACAGGAGCAAAGAAGTGCTTATCATTGAGGAGTCAAGAGAGATCCACAGTAGAGCTCAAAACCAGTGGCCAACTGCAAGCAGAGCGTTCATATGGCCACAGAATCATGGTGACACAACACAATTCTATGGTTTTTTCTAATAGAAAGAAAGTAAATACAAGACTTAGATTTTTAAAAAGGAAATTATACAGAAAATACAATGAAATATTAACAACAGATATCAAATTTTGGAAAATGAACTGAGACAATAAACAAGTAGCACACAGAAGCTGGGGAAGCTCCATCCCTGGAAGAGTTCAAGGCCAGACTTGATGACGCTTTGAGCAACCTGATCCAGCGAAAGACGTCCCTGCCCATGGCGGAGGGGTTGAACAGGATGATCTTTAATGTCCTTCTCAACCCAAGCCATCCTATGATTCTATGAAAATGCACTGTAACTGGTCAGTAAATCAAATCCGCGTACTTGGATAGATTGCCTAATGTAAGCAGATAATGTACTTTCCTCTTAGCTTTTGCTTCAAGCTTTCCTTCTGTAAGAAGTCAAAGTAATTAACTTGCCGAGGGAAGAAGTTATTGTCTTCGACATCTTTACATTTGTGTAAAGTAAAACTATATGAAATGCTGATGCAAACCCCAAAGGGAGAACACTAGTGCTGTACAGCACACCCTCAGACACAGCTTAGACCACCTTAAATCCACCACCCACTGCCCACGCCTGGCTCCAGCTCTGGACATCCCCATCATGCACCAGGGCCCAGTGTCTGCCTGCTGAGATGGAGTTTATTCACAGGAAATATGAAGGGAAAATTCATGCTCAGCTGCTTAACGAGAACTGACATCGCATCTCCAGAGAGAGAGAAACTTTGGATGTCAGGCAGGTTAGCATAGGGCAAGCAGACGGTCAATAAAATATTCAATAAAGTACTCTGATATGATAGATCTAATATTGTGGAAAAAGCCAGAAGTCCTTGTTTTGATAAGAAAATGAGTTTAAAATGGTGGTTAAAACGGCCCATACAATATTAACCTCCTAAAACTTGAAAACAATTGCGGCTGGTTTTTGAATTTGTTATAAAAGGTAAGAATAAATAAAGGCTCACATAGCATGAGTTATACTCCCATGGACATGCAAAACAGGTAATTTAGAACAAGGGCATGTACTGTTTGTACAAAATCTCTCCAAAATCGTTTTACAATTAATTTTTACTTATTTAAAAAGGGAAAAGAAGAATATATCTTGATCACCTAAAACAAGCAGTGCTCAGGGAAACAGATACAAGCCTGACCTAGTCTGGATCCAGCAGAGCATCAGCACCAGAGTCCCGGCACCAGCTTCTTCCCTCCTCTCCAGTGTGATCTAACCTGCTGCCCATTTTTCCAAGCAGGATTCTTACTACATTTCCCCTCCAAGCAACTTTTTCGTGATAGCTCTTCTGATGCTGTCAGCAACTTCTTGGAAAAAAAAATGCCCTCTGCCTCACCAGATTGAAGTGTTTGGTAGGAAAACCCTGGAGGGATCAAGAAAGCACCAGGCCATATGCAGTGAATCCCCGCAATCATTCTAATGAAGCTAAATCTTTGAGTTTACATAAAAGGAAAATTAAATGAAGCACTGGAGTGGATTGGAAAGAAATACACCAGGAGATGGATAAAGTTAATCACATTTAGTTAAGGCTAATGCTGACCTACTCAGGCTCGCCTTGAAGATCCCTTGTACTTACCCTAAGTTTTATCTACATGCAGATGCACACAGAGAAGCTGCCCTGAACTTCTGCTGCTCCATACAAGGCAACAACTCACTGCTTGCTTTCTCTCTTCACGCAAAGATCTTATATTGTCTATACTCTATCCTGTGGCCCAAAACTCGAAAGTAAAATTACACCTAAGAGAGGAAATGACACAGGGATTCCTGTAGTCATTACATAGATTTAATCTTTTAGCTTTATTTTCCAGAAAGATCTCAACCACATCTCTAGTAGGTGATGGAACAAGAGTGAGAGACTATTAAAATATGCAGAATAAAATTCTTATTTCATTCAACCATCTAATATAACACCTTCTATAATTTTTTTTCCTCCTAAAATAAAACTCTGTGTTCAAACAGCAGGTAGCCAATGCTTTGACATAAACCCACAACGTTTGTCTCAGACACACGTCAGGGTGTAGCTCTGGGGCCTTGGATAGAGGGTGCCTTGAGACAGCTCTACCACAAAAGCTGAATGGCTGGCAGACTAGAATAGTTCTATCAGATAAAAATAATAATTTAAGACATTAAAGTTTTATTTCTCAAAAGATTTAGTTCTATGCAGTGCTGAAGCAAATGTATTCCTTGAAATTATTCTGCTCTAACTGATATCGGCTATACAGACTACACAGCCTCCTGAAAGGGAGGAAAAGATTAGGATATGAATCTGTCAAGTTTGGAATATTCTTTTCTGTATAGCTCTGTTAAATGACTGAAGACAATAACGCTTCAGTATTTCCTGAGAATAGCTCATTTGTTCTTTATTTCAGTGTTACAGAAAAGATTATTTGCAACTATTCACTTCCTTACAAAATATTCAGATTCTTCAATGAAAAGAGTTTCCCACATTGTGTAGCCACCCACGCAGCTCCATTTGAAAGTGAATGAAAAGCTGTGCTCGATGATGTTGAATATGTTAACCTCTTACAGTTCTCCAGCTCTGGTGAGCCACTTTTCCTCTGCAGCCACACAAGGAAAAGTGTTGAACACAAGCTTGACTCTGTTGATTACGTACAAATAAAGACAACAAAGGCATCAGATGATTATGACTGAAGTGAGTTCTGATGATCATAATCTGCATCTGAAGCTGTTTTATTTCTAGTAAACTAAAACCAAATTCAAGTTTGTTAGGAATTAACTGTGATGTATAACAGATCATAATTAGCAAGGGGATAAGAAAGAGATTCTTTTCTGCTTTAGGCTACTGGTGCCAGCTTTGACTGTTTCAAACTCAATTAGTAGTCATTACATCATTAGTTAGTGGTCTATGTAAAATAGCCAAGTGGTTGAAGTCCCCTCCCTAATCACGCATACCCTCACTGTCATCATCATCACTCGTGATAGCAATCTCGACAGACTAGGGACACTGGCTGGAAGATGCAAAACTCAGGGTACACGAATCAAATCATTGAAGTAATATCTATTCAAACCCTTATGTATTCTCTACTCTAGCACTAGATAATAACTTAAAATACAACTATCTTTTAAACAGTGTAATTTGCACTGTATTGCTGCCTTTTCGAAAAGTCACCTTTGCTTATAAACATCTCGATACCCCAGCAAACTCACGCTCAGTGTTTCCAGTGAGGATAGAAGCAGTAGGACCACTCTCTGTCTGCAAGATCTGTGGCCGGCGTGCTCAGACAAGGGCACTCTGGGTGCATGAACCTCATGTTGAGCGGTGGTGGAGAAATTACAAGTCCCAGAGTAGCTCCTCGCTAAACCAGCAAACTTAAGTGTAAGAACTGCCATTCTGCAAACTTCTTAAGCATGACACAACTTGGTCAGCTCTTTAAAACCTCCAGTATTCTCTTCCCCAATTTCCCTCGTTTCCCTGCTCACACATCTCTGCACTGTGAATCCCAACGAGGTGCATAAGGCTTAGGCAAACATATCACTTTTCCCCTCCTGTCATCCCATTGCACCGCGAAATCTGATTCTACCACTTATTCCTTCCTCCTCACCCCATCTGGTGAAACTCAGCACTTGCGCTGATACAATCTGATGCTCCAGCCAGTGCTCGCACCCGCACTGCAGCATCGCAACTTGGCTCCTTTAAGAGATCACTAAAAGAGATGTCAGTACATTGAGGAAATTCAGAGGGATGAAAAAAGGAAAGAAAGAGTTGCTCTTCTTTGAGAACTGGCTGGAATGGAGAGCTATCTTCATAAATAGACAGGAAACAGAAAAGACTAATGTTGGGCAGATGACAGATCCCTGAATTCAGTTAACTGGCCTTCAAGATATGAACTGTTCTATTAAACATAGAGGCATTATGTTGGTCATCCACTTTAAGCCCAAGAGTGATTAAAATGCTGGCAGAAAATAAAAACTGGCTATTGAAGAGCTTGCCCCGAGGTCCTAATTTCAAATCAAATTTTACAGCGACGCACAGGAACAATGGCAGCCCAGTACTCCAAGTCTTCTTTTTGTCACTTTGTACAAAGAAACCCCCTCAAACTCTCTCAAAGAACAATGGTCCCTCTAGATTCGCAACTACGCCAAGAATGGGCTCAAACCATACAAAAACACATTTTAAAAATACATTTTACACTGCCCTTGACATTTGAGATAAATAGAAGCCAATGCATTGAAATTCCAAGTATTTTTTTTATATCCTTTCACAACGTGAATTTTTTATTTTCCCTAGTCTACTTGATCTTTGACATTCTGGCCTCTGCAAAAGGAGGACACAGCAGAGCAGTCAAAGAAATTAATTATGCAGATAATTGCATTTTATTAAAATGATTACTGTAGCAGAGAACTCGACAAATGATAGCTATGCGAACCTGGCCCCCAGAAGAAATCAAGAGGACACAAACAGTTCATTTTTAATTGAAAAACTTCTCAGCTATTAACATTTAATTATCTGTTACTGATATATGGCACTAGATTAATTAGTATTTTTCTATACATCAGGTTTGCCTTTTGAGTAAAACCACTTCTTAAAGTTCTGCTGAGCTGCTGTCGATTCCCTGTTTCTCCAGTTTGAGTTTATTTGAATTTGGCAGCTTGGATACAGACAGTTGTTTCCTAGCGAACAGCACACAAGACCATATGTTTCAACGTTTAAGCAATTTAGAATCAGAGGTATAATTCTGAGTGTCCTTAGCAGAAATGCTACATTAAATACCCAAAGGATCTGAGCTCTACAACAGATACAGCCTTTTTTAGCACTTTTCCCATAGCAACAAAACCACTCTACGCTACTTATATCATATACTCGAACCACAAGCATGCCGAGAGCATTGGTGAGCTGTCTAAAGGACCCAGCCAGCCAGTTCAAGGGCTGCTGGGTTTTCAACAGCAAGGGACAGGCAAGTTTATAATTTTCCCTTTCTCTTTCCTGCACCATTCCCTTCAGGCAGGATTCATCTAGAAATACCCTCTGAAATACAACTAGGGTCAGGATTTGTGCCTGGTTTCTTGATTTGCCGACATCCACTTTGTAAGAAGACATGAATCAACAGCTTCTTTTGCCAACCAAAAGTAAGGTCAAACACATTACTTGTTTTGTTCTTTAATTTCTAAGATGATGAGCATCACCAAAACTATAGACTGAAATCAAGACCCAGCCAAGGTACATCCAGCATAATACACCACCACATGCCCTTGTGCCAATACGTCCACTCTGCTTTTCCTGGCATGAAGCAGCACAAGCTTCAAAATGCATACAAACATTTAAAAAATAGGAGAAAAAACCCCTAAAATCCCAAGCAAAAAAAAAAAAATCACGAACTATATCATTAAATTTATTAGTAAGTCTTCACTGTTTAATCACAACACTACAATAATACCAGAATCATAGAATCACAGAATCACCAGGTTGGAAGAGACCCACCACATCATCAAGTCCAACCATTCCTATCAAACACTAAACGATGCCCCTCAGCACCTCATCCACCTGCACCTTAAACACCTCCAGGGAAGGTGAGTCAACCTCCTCCCTGGGCAGCCTCTGCCAGTGCCCAATAACCCTTTCAGTGAAGAATTTTTTCCTTATGTCCAGCCTGAACCTCCACTGGTGGTGCTTGAGGCTGCCTCTCATCCTGTCCCCTGTCACTTGGGAGAAGAGCCCAGCTCCCTTCTCTCCACTACCTCCCTTCAGGAATGGAAATAAGAATATCAAATTAAACTTGGCGATATTTCTTTCTTAGAGAACAGGCACTAAACAAGAAATTCAGTTTAACCAATAGCTTCAAGAATCCGAGTGAATGCTTGTTCTTAAAAGTGATGGACATAACTGTGATCCCCTGAAGCCATCAGCAATGATGACATGTTCAGCGCACAGTCACAGCTCCTGATCCTCAGGAAGACAAACTCAAGATGAATGTGCCACTTTCACTCCTTTTAACAACCTTTCTGAACACACTGTGCCACATAACAGCCGCTTATTCTTCAATATTTCACACTACCACTTTACAAAAAACTGAAACAGTAAATCATTCTTTTTTTTCTGGAGTGGGAATGTGCTGTGAGGGATGCAAAACAGTTATGCAGTCCCTGCTCCCAGCAGCCAGGAACTGGCATCCTCACACCGTGTTCCCTGTGCATCTGCAGGGCTGTAAGGGACCCAAGACTGCTTTTCTTTACTTTTTTTTTTTTCCCATCCCATATATGCACAGAAACTGAAGAGATACAGTATTCAAAATCATTTCCCTATGGCTTTCATTAAAACAGTATCATCAAGTAGCAAATATTAAGTTACTAATTATAATTTCTAGATATAAAACGTTTTCAAAGTAGTTTTCCTCAACATATAAAGGTTGTTTTCACTTGGTCAAGTTTCTGTCATTTTGACTGGGTATCCTGCTACAGAAATTCACTTCAACTGCCTGAGTGATTCTGAGTGATTAAAACAAGCAAACAAAACGTCCAGAAATAATTCCATTTGTGGGCATTTCCTTTAACAGCATTAATAATCTAATGGATTTAAAAGGAAGATCTAGAATTATAATTCACTCGTATTTCACAGGATTAAAATGCAATATATGTAATGTAGACACAGTATATAAATACAAACGTATCAAGAAGGTATTTAGACAGTATCTGTTTCTATTGTACTTGAGTTCAATGTCGACACCTTTGTAGGTCATTTAAATTGTACATCAATCTATTTCAATCACACAAAATCCAAGGAAAATGGTTATTATTCAGATAGGTCTGAAAATGTATATTCAGTGGGATATAACTTAAAGAATACACCAACCAGGACTGAAAATTACTTCTACTTCTCATCTGGAAGTAGATTTAAAACAAAATATCCAGTCCTTTATGCAACTTATAGTTCTTAGGGTATCTAATAGAAGATATGATCATTTATAGATTTACTTCCTTGTATCATTAAGCGCAAGTTTACAAAAAATATGTTGAATAAACCAGCTGATTTTATTTCTTTACTCTTAAATATCAGAGAAAATTGGTATTTCAGAATAAATAAGACTGAAAGGGACCTTTCGTAGGCCAATATTTGGTTTCACAGTATGTTTCTCCTGCTGCTAAAAGTCGTAGCATTTTCAATAGAAAAAATAAATACGTTAAACGAATGCGTGCTTTAAAGGGAAGAAAGAGAATGAGAATAAATTCCAGTTCCTGAGAATATCTGGCTACCTGGGTGCAGAGAAGCCCCATGTTCCTTGACAAAGCAGCTCAGGTTATTCTCATCTCCTCTTTTTTTTTTTTTCACTGGGAATTCCAACCTGACCCTGAGAAACCCTGTCATCGAAACAAGGACATTTCCATGAAACATATCTCCACTGCAAAAGCATTTAATAAAAACATTCCCATCCCATTCTAATTTTAATTTGTGCTAAGTTTCAACGCAAAGAAACACCAGATGCAGTAGCTGCCTGTTTTCCTCTTCCAAAGCACCCCAGTTTTTGAGTTCCTTACCGAAAACACAAAATTAAATCCCTGAGACTTTAAGGCACGCTGGGCAAATGACCGTTTAGGAAAATTAAGCTTTAACTAATTAAATAAATCACTGCTTAAATATTACTGGACTCGTTGGCTATATCAAATAGCAAGGCTACTAAATAAAGCCCTTACAAAAAAAACCAACCCCACACTAAGGGAAAATAGGATTGTTATTTTTAACACTGATAATTTTGTTTAAAAGAAGATTCCTTCCTGTGTTTCATCATTTTACGTTCTGTTCTATTATAGAAACTAATGTGGGAAAAAAAAAGTTCAGAAAAATCCAGGCCCAGAATATTATGGAAAAAAGAACCACCAAATGTAAAGGTCCTGTAATATTTGGTATCTTTAGATTTTTCTGCGCTGGTTCACATGACCCCCACTTTATTTTTAGAAAAGCAGCAGTTCCCACTTGGATACGGTGCAATACCTTGTACCCGAATGTTGCTTTGCACAAATAAACCACAGAAAGTGTTGACTTAAAAATAAAACATTGGAAAAGGAGAAAGTTTTTTGCTCTCTGAAAATTTCCGGAAAAGCTGTAAACAAAGGCAGGTTTGGCTCAGCGGTTGAGTGACTCTGTTGAGCTGTTGAGGATGGAGAACATATCAAACCTCACAGAGTGAGGAAATGTTTGTAAAACAGTTAGTAAATCATAGGCAGCAAGGTCACCGTGTTTAACAGCAGGAATGACACCATGCCAAAACCCCAGCTGTGAAAGGGCGTACACGCACACGGGTTTGTCTCTCGTTTCTTCTTCTTCACATACAATTGCTAATATTTCCTCTAAAAAATTCTGTTTCTTGAACAAGCAGGAAATATCTACAGGGTTTCAAACTGAGGAGGCCTGCCAGGAATGACACATTCCTCTATCAGATAACTTCAATACCTGGTTCTGTTTCACCAAAACAAACATAAGCTGTTAAAACATCGAGAAACGCAGCCGGAATGTTCTCCCTACAGATTGATACCGACAAACCTTTTTATTGCAGGGACAGAGTTTTAAGTTCTCGCTGCTGCTTCAAATTCACACACTGAAAAAAACCCAACAATCTGGCATAGCCAGAAGGTGAAACTATATATTTTTAAATACAGGCACTACAAACCCACGTATGAATACAGGGAGTTTAATTCATCTGATGCCAAAAAACCCCAAGGATGATTATTTCAAGTTGAAAAGTTGTCGTGAAATCACTCCAGAATATGCAGAGAGTTATAAAATGACTCACCTGCTACTGTAGAAAGGGAACACCCTGCGGTGTGTCACTGGCAGGCAGCGTATAGCAAAGGAAGCACTTAAGCACATACTTGACTTCGACTCCTCGCATGTTTGAAGTGAAGCATGTATGTAAGTGCTCTGCTGGACTGGGGCCTATGTGCTGGACAACCAAGATAAAACAAAAATCCTTACAAATGACTTACATATTACATCTCTATTAAAATGCTGGGATTTAAATCCCAGTTGACGAGGAGGTTTTTTAGAGTGTCCTGGTCCTCTGTTCGCTACAAGACAATGCGATCAGGAGCTGGGGAGAAAAACATGGTCTACAGGGATGGAAACACGTTTTGCTGTTTGAGGAAGAACCCAAGGGGCTCTCCTCCTTCCTTTAGGTGCCAGAAAAGTGACGTTACTGTCAGTATAAGCACAGAGATTAAATAATTTGATCAACGCCTGTTAAATGTGTGTAAGAACTACATCACGACATTAAGCCCCTGAAGTTTAACACCAAAGTTAAACATCTTGCTTCATATTGGATGAATAAAAAAGAATAAGGAAATGCTTAATTTGAGGAGGGCTGTCCTTTAAACTATTTTCTGGTTTGTACTATGAATCATTTCTTCTAATCCAGCTTTCTACTGCTTTCTTTACAAAGTAAAAGTTTAAGTTAAAAGGACTCCTCATCACTGGCCAAACCAAACCCTTCTACCTTAAGCGATATTTTGTGTTTTGGGGGGTTAGTAACCCATCTAGAGACTTAAACTTTGCAAATGAAACACACACTGCTTTTAAATGCACTTCTAATCCTCAGCCCTGCTCCGAGAAGCACTGCAAGCACCGGTGGGCCAGCACAGAGGTCCATTAGCACAGCCGCCCTAGGCTGCCGACGGCAGCACGGCCACCACAGAGAGCCCTGCTTGGTCAGCGTGCTCCAGTGCAGACATGGATTTAAAGCTACGTTCCTAGGAAAAGGAAGGAAGGAAGGAAATTGCTTTAAGCTACATTTAACTTACTATTTTCACTGCTTCAAAACCAAGAATTATTACTAAAGAAAAATATTCATCGTATAAATTTCATACAGAAAATCACTAAAGAATAACTCATAAGTGAAGCTCATTTATAGGGGACTTTGTAAGGATCAAGTAAGTTAACCAAATAATGAAAGTTGAGGCCAACTGGAAGTTTATGTACATGGCAAGGCACTAATTCTTCCGACACTTTATTTATAGAAATATGAGTTTCTCTATGGTTATGATCATATTTAACAAGAACTCTATAATCAATGTAAGAGAAGCAAGAGGAAATTTACCCTAAAAGCAAGCAACTGAAAAACACTAAGACAAGAGAGTTAGTTCAGTGTTACATAAACCCAAAAGTGACTTAAAATAATTAAGCTACAGTACTGCAATTTCAATCATTTTACCTATCTCTGTTTTAAGAGGAGAGTCTCTCTCTTAAATGGAAAATCCTACAGTGAAAAGATGGTCTTGACTATTAATTAACCAGTCCAGTGTGTTGCACATTTCCATTTGGTTAATCTTCTGGAAAGGAATTACTGTTTCATTTTATGAATTCTTCTTCTTTGCTCATTACACGAAGCTTTCAGCGTGTCTGCTACCGTGTAGTTTATTTTTCAGTCTTTACTTCTTTGGTCTTTCCTGCACAAGTTCTGGTCAGTTATATGGATCAGTTGTGCTTTGCTGAGCAGTTCAATGAGATTAAATCAACAATACGTTTGAAACTGCCAGTACATAAGTTAAATTTTACCTCCCTTAATCCATCTTATGTGCTTCAGAATTGCACTCCGAGAACCAGAGATATTAATTAACAGACTATACGTTTACCATTTAATTACTACAATTTCTACGGAAAGCTCTTGCTACCTAGCGTTATTTTGTCACCTTGTTTAAGGCACAGCTCTTCCTTCCATTTCCACACTCAAGACACTCTTGTGCCTCTACTGCTCCTAGGATACTTGGGGACCAATTCCAACTCACCCCGTCTCAGTCCGCAGGAATAGGAATTTGTTTATTTGATACCAACAAAGCTAAAACTGCACTGAAATACGCTTCAAAAGAAGCTGATGGGAGCTCAGAAGTTCACATGAAGCCCTGTTGTTACAGATGGTGGCTTTTCTTTGTCGAGACGCCTGCAGATTTCTGCCACGGGAAGCTCGCATTCTTAGCCCAGCTCCACATTTCCCTTGGACAGAAAAGTGGCCTCAAGTCACATTTGCCTTGCTCATTCCTCTAAGCGCCAGATTTGTTACAGTGAAAAACAAACATACTTTTTTAGGTTTTGTAAGGTAGATTGTGTGCCCTCAAAGAGAAGTTTATTTGACCTGGATTCTAGGCTTCAAATTATTCAAGCAAATCCCATGGATGTTACCAGTCTCAGATGCTTCCCATCAGTTACTTCATGTAACAGCACTTGAAATGCTTTAAATTTTCTCTCACCTTGCTTTCTGCTTCTATCAAACTCTGTAAAGAAACAATTTTACAATTACTTTTGTCACATTTCTTCTAACTCTAATTACAGGTGAGGGCTTCCAGCAGTAACACAGTTAAACTGCATTATTCTCACACATACTAAGCTTTATAGACAATAGAAATTACAAGTATTTCTGAATTACATTTTACATACACAGATATCCTTTACTGCAGATATCCTAATATCTATTCTTTTGTCTCAATGCAATGCATGCCTGACTTCTAACTTGATAAACCATCATCATCTACCACTTTAAACCTCTTGTCCTGCTCCGACTACCTAGATCCCATTCAGTTCTCTAATTTTACAGAGTTTTGCTTCCAGATACTAAATGAGTAGGCACTTTAGAAAATTAACTCTCTCAAGACAGAAGTCCAGAAACAACCTCTAGAAGAAATGACACTGCTTGGCTTTAACGTTACCATGTTCTCTTTCTCCCTCCAATGATGAGTTTTTCCACTGCTTTTACTGCCTCAGAGCTCAGCTCAGACAAACAGTAACCCCAATATCTGGTTTTCCAAACTGCATTTCAGAAAGGCAAGAGTTAAGAGAAAAAAATTCAGAGTCTGAAATTAGCAACTACAATAGAAATCAAGCAGTTTATTCCTACTTCTACTAATTTGCCTGTTAATCCTTTATGGTATTAGAACTTCTTTAAAGTATTCTGATTTTTATATGCATTCTTTTAAGGTCTAAAAGTCTCATGATATATTTTTCATGTAAAAAAGTTCAATGACTATATATGAGTGAAAAGAGAGATTTGTTTCTTCAGTAAAATGAAGAAACTGGCCACTGCGAAGCCTCTTCAGCTTCTGCCAGCACCCTCAGCACACATTTCTATTTAAAATCAGCACTCGTCTTGCACCAGAGCAGGGGCCAGCCCTTATCTCTGGTGGAGATTGCTGGCCCTGGACAGACCGGTCCGTGTTTCCAATTTCCTTATATAACAAGGCTCCGATGTTGGGAGGAAGCGGGCAGATACTGAGAAATCAGGGAGGATAAAAAGCACTAGACCCATAACCTCTGAGGTCAGGAGGTTATGACTTCAGGGGCAAGCAGTAAGGTGGAAGGACGTGTTCAGGTAGTTTTAAATTACCTTATTTTACTGGTCTTTTCCAAGAGCAAGATAGATTGAATCAAACACAGATTAATATCGCATACATGAATATATACACACAGCCAACACGAACATTACTTCTTTTTTTCCCGTTGAAAGTAGTTTGACTGCGTGTTCAGAAGTTGAAGACTAGTCTCTCCCCTGCAACAAAGTTGTGATTTCAGAACTGGAATTGCTGCAATGCTGGCAGGCTACCGAGGAGCTCTTCTAGCCTCTTGGCAAATAATTACTCACAGAAGCAAACGATGAATTTGTATGACCATAATATGTTTTCCAAGTACTGACAGGTGCGTGTATGTATATGACAAACCATAAATGGAAAACAGAGCTTTGGCCAGACACGTAGGATTTTATGCATGTGCACATGCAGCAGAAAGGGCAGAAATCCTCTTCCCACGTAAGAAGTGAAGTTCTAGTTTTCAGCTTGAATGCCTGAGTAATGACTTCATGATCATCAAAGAACTGACACCACTGGTGGCATGAAATGAAGGGACCGTAATGTAAAATTAATCATCACAGAACAGCATCAGCAACTGTGAAAGGACTTCCCTGACATCACTGTGTTCCTAGCACTGATAGGAAATAACGCTTAATGGCTCACGGCTGCCTAAGTTTCTGTTTGCCTTATCGCTCCTGCTCAAAGCTGAGACTTGGTGTTCCCCATCATAGAAGCAGTGGAATATTTCTAGGGACCTATTTTGGGCCATAGAAGGAGCTTGGCTGCTGCAGGTTTGTTTTGTTTATTAATAACTAAAGATGACACCGACAAAGTAAAACAGAAAATGACCGTGGCAATCACTGCAGAAAAGTACCAATCTTGTGAATTGCTAAAGAAAACCTTAAAGTACAGTATTTGTTCACACACCTATACTGTGATCTCTGCACTTACGTGGAGACTAGAATTGCTGCATCCTCTATCACTACTGTCTCTATCATAAAACCTAAACCCATTTGTCAAGTCTAAAAGGCAAACCACTCACATTTAGGACTTTTTCACCAAAGTTTTCTGCGTCACAATACACAGTTAAGATTATTCTCAGACCTGATAGATAAAAACATGCTAAGAGCACAGTTACAGGTAGAAACAAATTCTAGGAATAAACTGTATCTGTGAAACAGGCACAGCCAGCAAACTTCTTCCTCTCCTTCCTTTGGATCTGACTATATAAATACTCAGAAGACATGAGTGGAGCATAAATCTTCACATGATTCTTCAATCTGTCTACAAATGACCATGACATTACATATAAAGTATTCTCTACAATATATACGCTTCCCTTTTAAAGAGTTAAGGAGTGTATCAGACACTGTGATAAACATCGAAAACCGAGCGTGAATACCAATAAATGCAAGCCTTCCGTCTCGGAAACTCCTCACTTATTTGATTAAGTTAGGTGAAAAACAGAGCAGTCATGCTTGTAGCTTTTCTTCCTTTTTCCTTTCCTCCACTCTTTTCATTTCTAATGCGAATCGGAAGTCTACGTGGAGCAGCCTGGCTAGCCCCGGTCTAACCTCCCCATCTGGAAGGGAACTAACCAGCCTTGGGGCTACTTCCAACCCTTCCCAGCTGTTGGGTTTGGGTTTTTTGTTTTTGCGGGCTTGAGAAAGCATATTTATATAAATGATTGCCATATCCTTTGCCAGCTGTTGACCCTGCTCTTGTCCCGGTTGGGGCATGTTTTTCATTTTTAGCAGCCACAGACTGGAACTGACCCTAACAGAGTTAGCACGCTATGCAAACAGCTTCACGCGTTCTTGCTGTGACAGATAAGACAATGACTGCCCAGTGCGAGCCTCCGCACCGGTGTTTCCCTCTGGGCTAATGTCACCCAGCCCCGAGCTGGAAGTAGCGCTTAGAAAAAATAAATGATGAGATTCACAGCACTGGCAGGAGCCTTCCTGTCCCCAGCAGAAGCGTTCGGCCATTTCAGATGCTGCTCTTATTAGCAAAAAGGTTAACAAAAACACACACAAAAAGTCATTTTCACTCGTCCGCGTCTCACCTTAGGTAGCAGAAAGTTTCTCGAACTGAACTGTCAAAACATTCCTGAGCTATTTTCCTAGACCGAGTTTCTCTCCCATGGAACAGCGGAGCTGCTGAATCTTCCCTAAAGCCCTTGAATAACAGTCCCGCTAAGTAATAATGAAAAAAACCAACCCCAAAACATCAATCACAACCTCAATGATAACTTTAAACTTTCAGATCAATGCATCCGACAAAGACAACTGCTTTCTCTGTATCGCAAAGCTCTGTGCTGGAAGCACATCCCGCATACTAAAGGCATCTGCATTTCCTGGTCACCTGTAGCCATGCTGAAAGAGGAATGTTTTGAACTATATTAAAGAAGGGAAATACTCTTAAAACCCTCCTGAAGAACTGGCAGTTATTCATTTTGGCGGTTATCTCATTAACTAATACTGCCAAAGTTAAATGGGACACAGACAATGAACTGCAGCCTTTACAACTTTCATAAGCATTATCAGATTTTTTGATAATAAGTAGAGGTGGCACATGTGTTCTGTTTAGTATGCAGAAGAGCCTCATTTTATTCTCAATGCACAGATTTAATTAAAAATAAATTTACTGTTAACGCTTAAAGTGGTGCCAAGATTATCCAAACAGAAGGTTTATGATACTTAATAATTGATAAGAGGAGGGAAGTTCACAGATTGCAACTGATTATTATTTAGTAGGTCTGTTTGCAAAGGTGAAAGCGGTGTTGCAGCTAGCCAAAAGGAAAAAAAAAACCCTTCTTTTATCATTGGTGTATTCAGAAAACACTGAATTTAGCAAACGCTTTCCAGAAGCATTTGGAATGAAACCGATTACAGATCATGACAGCTTCACTGATTACTCTGGATAATATTGAAGGTATTCAAAGTGTTTTCCAAAAAATCAGCTTCAGTCCAATTCCATACAAAGGGAGTTTTATTTACTTCTTTTTAATATCAGCACATAGAGGAGATCAGCTGCCTTAAGGCTGTGATTCTCAGCTTGGATTTCAAACCCGCTTTAGCACAATGTGCCAGAAATTTCCACAAGTGCTGAGAGAATTAACTGATGGGATCTTTGAAGCTCCTCTATCCCAGATTAACTAATGAAAAATCTGTGAAATCACAGCTCAATCTTCTTTTTTTTATGGCTAGATGTGTTTGCAGTGGCTGAGATGACAAGATGCTCCCAAGCCATCTGGCTCCTCACACAGGATTTGATTCAGAAAATTAATAGCAACACCATTGGTGTGCACATATTGCGACAATCCAGAAATCTAGTCCTGTTACACAACCCAACGCGGAGGTTTTGTAATTCCCCCAATAGGTTCCGTAGCCTGAAAACGCTGATGCGAGCCTTCCAAAACATTTTCATAAAACAGTATGAGTAATGAGTGAGCAATTTCCCTACCCACTACAACGCTGGCTGCCCTGCAGCCCTCACCCCTCTGAACGGAGTCACCTCCTCAATTGCAGCTCGCTAATTCATTTTATGAGGAAAAGCTGAACTTTGAGCACTCCCCTCAGAATGAAAAGTGAAAAAATATCATTGCTGCTTTCATGTATTATGCAAATATCCTATCTATAAATAACGCAGCTTTGTGCTTTCAATATCTAGCACGTATCAGCCGATGAATTAAACTCTTAAGGCTACCACATACATCCATTTTCGTGGAGGAGCAAAAGACCCATTAGAGAGGCGGTCTGCAAGTTTTATTTACGAATCACATTCTGATCATCCAAACAACAGGACTGTGGGAGCCTAAAGGCAGCTTTAACTTAACGTTCTGGAGTTTAACTCAGAAAACCCATGATTCTGTATGAAGAAGAAAAGCTTTTTGGCAGAAGGACTGCTTACTAGAAAGGACTTAGGGTTGAAAGGAACTTGTATAAATTATCCATGTTGGATAAATTGTGTATTAAAATGTTACTTTAAAAGATTACTTTAGTTTGGTTCAAGATGAACATCTTACTATATTTTACATAATTCAAAGCCTATTCCCATTAAAATTCATTAGATCTGTGTATTCAAACCCACTAGGTATCTCTGGAAACACTAAGCTGATGTGTTCAACTGCAACTGTAAATTTTCAGCTTCTTTAAAGGGTTCTAAACAGGGTATTTGGATGCTGCAGCAGAGATTGCCTGGCAGAGGAGACAAAAAGAGCTCCCGGGGAAAACACCATTGTGTCAAATGCACGGAAAAGATGGGAACAGAGGGAATTTCAAACAGGTACATTAACTTCCAGAGCGCGCGGTGCTGAAGAGATGTTCAGGCCTGTACACGATTCAAAACACAGTGTAACTTGTAAATACAGGGAACATTAATGGGAACAGCTTTGTCTCTTTTAACAGCGCTGATGGATTTCATTACTGTGCGGTAACAAGTTGAAATAGATAGGTGAAGGCTTGTACTCCTCTTTTTTGTTATGAATTTTTAAACCCCTTAAAGGTTCCAGAAAACACAGTATACAAAGCATATAATAAAAATTACTGTGCCTTTAGAGCATTAAAAGCAAAGGCTTCTATAAAAGTCAAGTAGGTGAAAGATCCTCAGGGAATTCTCTTTTCCCTTGAAGCCTTGCAATCGCAATATGTAAGCTCTGAATAAATAAAAGACTAACAAGCCGTGCTTTGCAAACACATTGGCCGGGATATTTTGAGCAGCGAGGAACACTCGCATGTTTTCTCTCTCAGCGCCCATTTGGAAACACCTTCAGGGGAGCTGTTTTTGGAGGGCTGCACTTTCTCAAAAGCAGGTCCCTTGCCTGCGTCGGGCTGCACACCCAAGATACTTCTGCAAACCCCACTTCTAGGTCCTTCTTGATAGTCCGAGTTTGCACATTGCTCAGAAAACTGACAAAAGTGGAAAACTTTTTGCGTGTCAAAGAGAAACTCGGCTATTTTTCTTTTACAAAAAGCCTCCTCTGCCTCATTGGTTCCAAGTTCAGGTTTCAATTGCTACCGCTGCCGACCTTTTTTATTTTGTGATGTGTCGGATTAGTCTGACTCTGCTCCTGCTGAAGCCAATGGAAAACTCCCACTGCTTCCAAGCGAAGGGAATTAAGCCCTAAATGAACAGTTTTACTTTGGTGCAAAGATCAGGAAGCCCCTAAGTACAGCTAGAGATAGGCAGAATATACAAGAGACTTAATTATCCCCAGAAAACCCCAAGCTAAAAGCCCTAGAAAATATCTTACAGCCAAATTCCTTGAGATACAAAAGTTTCCCTAAGTTAGGAGGCTGCCGAGGCCCCAGTCCATACAGGGTTGCACTATGTGCTGCTAAACTCAGGTTAATAGCCGATGACCCTTTCCATTCTTAACCTCGAGTGCTGACCTCCTGACCTACCCCCGGTGATGGTGTTTATAAGCATGTTGCCACTGGTGTAAATAAAAAAAGGAACACAACGTGCTGAAATTGTTACTGGCGATGACAACTGACACACATTTTACACTGCCAGTGGGCAAACCCATCAATAAATAACTCCAAATCTGTTGTTAATGTGTTTCGAGCTTCTTGCAACCATCATGTCATTTTTGCTGGTTTTCCTCTACTTATATCTTTGTGGGACCAGCTAAAAGCTTCCAATAAGGAAGCCAGTCAAAAAAAAGGCAGCCTATGGATAAGTTTTACCATTGATACTAGCCAACAGCTGGAATTTCTACCCTCCAAGGTGCTCCTTCAGCTATGAAAAGAGGCATGGAAGTACGCTGCATCTTAGATCAGCAAACAGCATGCTCTCTAAAACATTCAGAGCAAAAAAACTACATGGCTTGTGATGAAAACAGAGGCTTTAAAAGACCCTGTCCATGTGGTATTGTGGAAACTCTTGTTCTACACACAGAAGCTCAAAGTAAGCTTAAGGTAAATTAATAACTTACAGAAATGCTTGGCCTAAAAATACTGGGTGAAGCAAAAAGACTAACTCCCACCCTCTCCCTTTTAAAAAAAATTAAATAAATTATTTCCAAGTTTTTTTAAATTGTAAATTCAACTTAAATCCAGATCAGAATTACAAAGTGATAGAGTTTTCAAAATATACAGTCATATTTTAGATAAATCCAAACATGTCGTAACAGAGGCTTTGTGTTTCCGGAAGATATTGCAACTGCGTATTTATTTTTATTAATTTATGTGAATTATTTCCAGTTAAAAATGATGTAGAATAGAAACGTTCACCCAAATCCGTTTAGAAGGAGGCCCGAGGATGTTGGGACAGCGTGGTGACAGGGTGTATTAGCCATCCCAGCTGGACTCAGTGTGTGGTGCTGGTTACACACCCAAGGCCCCTCGGCTGCCCCGGGAACAGAGCCCTCGCGTTGCCAATCCCTGTTTGCTCTCTGTCAATGGCTCCAATGAAAACACAGAGAAAAACAAAGGGGAAACCACCAACAAAATTTTCAGACAGCTTTAAACATTTCCGAGCTGAAACAGTCTATTCTGTTCATCTGATCATCTAAACCAGCCTGTTACGAGGCCATGAAAGTGCTGCGAAGGCCAATACCACAAGCAGCACGAAACCCACCACAGAAAATAGCGGATTCCTGACAATTGACTGATCAGGAAATGCTGAAAAGAATAATATGAAAACACAATACTTCCCAACGCCCTGTTGTGTCAGCTATGTCGTGGGCCCAGTGCTCAGTTGGTTCCGTCAACTCACATGCAGACTCTTTCTTTTGAATGGTGAAGAGCTAAATTCATTTCTGTTTTCTTGTGGTTGCTGCTACAGTTCAGCAAGACAGAAGGTACACGAGCACGTTTTAAAAGGAACAAGTTAGAAGAACAATTATAGTAGATGTAACAGCCTATAAAATATGATCAAATAATAGCCATCTATCCTTTTCAAAAAGAAAAATTAGATTACGTGTAATTGTAAAATCTAATTTACATTCTCCTATTTCCAATTTATATTTCCACTTTTATAAAATATTCTCTGCTTCAAAGTTGCGTGTGTATAAAAGATGCTTTGACATGCTTCTAATTGATTTGTTTTACACCATCGAAAGGATAACAGTGATTTGCAAAAGAATTTTTTTTTCTGTCTTGCACACATCTCTCATTTGCCCATCTTAATTCAATTAAAGGAAGTAAGGACGGTTTGACCGATGAATGAACCATATTTTAACTGAGGACATTTCTATGTAAACTGGAATATACCAACCACTGATTCTCAGCCAGTTACTTCCGATCTGCAACTTTTATTTTGAAAGGTCATGGCATGGTCACTGAAAAGACAGAGGATATTAAATGCTGGCAAGCATTCTATAATAGCACAGAACTACAGGCTGATATCAAAAGCAAAATATTTTAAATGCAATTTGTATGCAAACCGTCTGTATTTGTTCCTAGCTATCAGAGTTGCTGGAAGTTAAAACTTTACAGAGCAAGCCCTTTCCTTCCTTAGCGCTTTGTATGTCTATTCCTTGAAAGAGCAGTAAAGAAAAAGCAATTTTTCTGTTTCCCATAGGTCTTAAATTATATTGATGGTAACTGGTATGCCTGGGCCACTAAAAAAACCACTCCATGTGACAGGTTAGCGTGTATCTGCATAGATTCATATTAACCTGTAAATACAATCTCTGCTACGAACAGTGGTATGACCCTCACATTTGAGTTAGTCTCTACCCTGGCATATCAATATGTATTCAAAGCCAGCAAAGCAGTTAAAAGCGGAACACAATACAAGAATCTTCAGCTTCAATGCTTAATTTAAACACACACTATTATTTCACAAGGATCTCAAGGAGGTGGTGTCATTCACCTTCCATGCATCATGAAAGTTGTAAAGATAATAACAACATTTGCTTCTATGTCAAGCAGAAAGGTTCTCCATCCTCATCCTCTCTCCAGACACGGGTGCTTCACTGTTCCTGCACTCTAATGTGAAAAGAGAAGAATTCCTTCAAGTTAAGGAATAATAAAGCAGATTTGATTAGACTCACCCAAACAAGCAGGAGCCACAAAATACAGGGGTGGTTCATCAGTGGGCTGCACTGGGTAATACAAACACTTTTTGTAAAGTACTATGAGACAAAGATGACATTTTTGAAGAGAAATACGTGTTAATATATTGGTAGGACTGCACCCCTTAGCACCTTCTGGACACTGCCTTGAACCTAACTGCTTCTCAGAGAGGTGTTCCAGTAGACAACATAAGAAAGAACATTACAATAAAGATAACTTCTCAGGAAATAGTTGCTGACATGCTGAAATGAGGATAAACACATGTCCACAGTTTCAAAACAGCAGAAAAGGCCGAACTTCTATTAAATAAACACAGCAAACAAGCCAGCTAAAGCCCACAGGCAAGATGCTCTGTCATCAACGAGGTGAGGATGATGAGGCACGTCCTTGACCAACAAGTTGTGAAGTGTCACCTGAATCAAACACTATCAGGGAGCACCCGAGGGGTTTAAGCCTGAATTCCCACTGAAGAACAAAGGATGGTGGGACGTGTCCACAGCAATAACATGGTTCAATCACAGATTAACGAGGAGAACTAGATGTGCTTTCTCTCACTACTAACATAGCCACTGCTGCCTTCAAGTTCACTGAAGATCCTCAACAGCCAAGTCCTGCTACCAGACCTTCCTGACAACAGAGGACCAACACAAACAGCTTCACTTAAAAAACATGAAGTGGAGTTTATGTAATTTCCTTGTGTTTTGAAACCCAGTGCACTGCCAGAAGACCTACAGCTGGACCGCTGCAGCTTGGCCAGTCAGAAGCCACTTCTAACTGGAGTCGTTCACCACCTTCACTGTCCTGCTCCCTGCCCAGGGGTCAGGTCCTAATGTAATGATGGTCTTTCAAAGCTGGATAGACCGTAACTACGTTGTCACATTACACAGAGGGTCTTCTACCAAACAGCTCAGCAACCCATTCCTGGTTAAGTCCTGGCATGATGCCTAACTGCATTATTTCCTCTGGAACAGCAAATTCAGTAGAATGAAGCGCACAGGTTGTTTTTTAGAATCCGGCAACAATAATACAGGGAACAGAAGCAAATCAGTTTTGTGAACCTTAATACAAAAACATACCAAGAGCCAGCTGGAAGAACAATCACTACTTTAAACTGTAATGGGACCTTAGATGAATTGAACTGGCCAAACTCACCACTCTTACCGAGCATCATAGAATCACAGAATAACCAGGTGGGAAAAGACCCACAAGATCATTGAGTCCAACTACTCCCATCAAATACTAAACTGTGTCCCTCAGCGCCTTCTCCACCCATCCCTTAAACCCCTCCAGGGAAGGTGACTCAATCCCCTCTCTGGGCAGCCTGTTCCAGTGCCCAATGACCCTTTCAGTGAAAAATTTTTTCCTAATGTCCAGCCTGAACATCCCCTCGCAGAGCTTGAGGCCATTCCCCCTTGTCCTGCCCCCTGTCACTAGGGAGAAGAGGTCAGCTCCTTCCTCTCCACAACCTCCTTCCATCAGCACAGCCCTGGACCAAAGCTCTTGCACCACTGTAACTGAAAATTTAAAATGACTTCTCTCCCCTACCTGCGGAGCAGGAATTACTCCTTACAAGGCAGGCAGGCAGCAGGCAGCTCTTCATGTTGGCTAGTGTTATAAATAAAGAACATCCAGCTTATAAGACAGGTAAGAATTATTCCCATTTGTGAGTTTTTCCTGGAGTGAGAGCAAACTCCACTAAATATTCCTGTCTGCCTGCGCGTGCACAAAGAACCGGTGCCCATAAATCTATAGTAATATTGCTCTTAGAAGGACCAAGACACTTGTGCTGATGCCCGTACGCTGCGTATACCGTTTAAAGAGAATAATGCTCTCTGGGAGTAAGCACTAAGTCATTCTGGGGAAGCCACTGTTGCTTCTAGAGCAGCACGTCCCAGTGCCACAAACGGCGTGGTGGAAGATAACGCGTTTGGCAGCGAGGGGACTGCCACCGCCGAGCTCCTCCAGCGCTGCCCGGCCATGCTGCTGCGTTAATGACCTCGCAGCAGTAGACAGATCCAGTCCTTCTGCTTTTCTTTCTCACTGAATGATTTCCCTAAAGCCAAAGCTGGGCAAAATGCCACTAATGCTGCCGTAAAACTCCCGCTGCGTTAGGAGGGAGGCAGGCGACTGAGGGTTAGGAGGTAATCAAGCTTACAGATTAAGGCTCACTAAAGCTACAAGATCAGCACAGCTCGGGGTGTTTATTAACTCTTTGATAACCAAGACTTATGACTGCGTATCACATGAATATAAAGGATGCTTGCTAACAAGACCTGACAGTTGAACTATCTTGCAAGATTAATTCTAACTTGTGCAAGGCTAGGAGCACAGGAGAAACGCTCCTTACACCTATTTGGATCGGTTTCATCATAAAATGTGCTTCAAACTATGAGACTGCACAAGCAAACATCTCCTGAGAATTACAGAGGAGTAAAATTTGCTAAATATTCTTCCATTCAGAGAGACTGCTTTTTAAATTAAATGAGGTAAGTCAATGGAAGTCAATGAGCTAAATGCTCTCCTACTACCCCCATGGCGAATTAAAGCTCTGACCTGGGAATTACGCTTTTTCAGCAGTAGAGAATGGGTTAATTTCTGAATATGAAATGAGGTTGCCACAATCTGGGTGTTTTTTGTTTTGTTTGTAACACAAAGCAAAATATACTCTACAGATGCTTGATTAAAATGCAACAGCTGTTTATGGCGGTGCATTTTCCGCTAATTTACCAGGGCAGATTTTTCAAGGAGCCTTGTTTTATTGCATCTTCATTTGCATAAACATTCATACACCAGAGCTGTCTGTCCAGTTGTCCCTGGTTTGGCCACTATTTACGGTTTAAATTCAAATTCAACTAGGCCATCCATTCCCATAAAGGAAAGAGTTTTGAGAGCAGGGTATTACACCTCTGTCCCATGATCCAACTTGCACTTTATATGCATTTAACCTCTCAATTCAAAATATTTCATTTTTTGGCACCGTACACAACTAGTATTTAATCTGCTCTTCACATCTGTCTGGTCAGGCCTGCTGCCTTTTCTTTTTTTTTAATATATGTATTATTATTCCCCCTTTGTTTATTTGATCTATTACATTCCTTAAGCTTGATGACTAATCCAAATTATTAACAAACACAAAAGGGTTTATGTAAATTATTGTAATGAACAAAACCAAATCACAATTATAACATTGTTAAGTGAATTAGACAACAATGGCTACAGCTTCCCTATCATAGATTGTGGCAGATGAATTTGAACTTTATTGACAGTAGCAGCAGAAAGCCTTAATCACTAGGCACCAGTAGAGTCTGGTTTTCATAGGGTAATGAGCCATCCATATATTCATAACAAGGGTCTCATTCATCATAATTCATATGAAAAAAACCCTCTTGCAAAACTAATGGAAGGAATGTGTGAAAACTGATTGGGTGGGTAAAATGTATGAGGCTGGAAAGGCCTTAATTGATTTTATTGTGCTGTGTCTAAGCCTCCTTGCACCGTACATCAGATCTGTATCTAACTGCATTTCAATTGATTTTCACTGATAGGCTTCTTTCTTATGTCTAGGGCTTAAGTACTAAACTAATAAAAGGATAAAAGACTTTGTAATACAGATTTTGAAAATAATGTGCACACATGATTTCTATGGAAGAAAATTGTATGACGTGTTTGTCCTACCAGAGTGACTACAACCAACTCTAATATAGAAAAATGCAATATTGCTTCAAAAGATAATAATATGAAGATCGGGGTGAGGGAGGAAGAGAGAAAATAGGAAAAAAAAGAAGCCCCTTTGCTAAAGTCAGCTTGATTGTAGGCAGACTTGATTTCAGTGGAGTTGTACCTGCTCACATTAGGGGTGATTTCAACTGATATCTCAAACTCGATAGAAAGAGATAATTCAGTTCAGATGTGGGTTGGATTAGTTCTACAGAATTTTACACAATGAATTATAACATATTCTGAGGAAAGTATCTAACATACACAGCCCACTAAAAATACCAAAAGCAAAATGAACTCTTCTTTAATTGTGTTTGTATGATCATATTCTCGGACATTTAAAAGACATTAATTTTTAAAGCATCTAACCTGTGGCAGTAACGTTGTGACAGGTACAAAACTCCCTCTGATGCAGCTGTGCATTTATAGCACAGTTCAGATAACAGCTTGTCCAAGCTCTAGAACGGTGCTGAATATCAAATGAAGTTCAGAAAGGAGCTGGTTGCAGATAAAAAGTGATAACACAGATTGAATAACTGATTATAAACCAAGAGGTTTACCTGAAGGAACACGTATTGAATGCAAATACACTAATACAGTCAGAATATCTAAAATTGGGGAAGCAAAAACATCTTCTGAAAGAGAGTTTTCCCATTTTTTATTCTACACACCCCATATTGCTAATACTACTGCAAACTGCGCTATCTGCTAGTCAGATGGTTTGCAACATCTGTATAACAAATGATAATGTATAATAGTTGTTCTGGTTTTGTGTTCCTTTACGAGGCTCGGTGTTGATAATCTCCAAAGCACACCCATGATTCTTTAAATTAAACATAAGAATCTTGTCTCACAGTACAGCTAGGTTATCCATGTGTAAGAGCTCAAGCCAAGTAATTACACATCCGCTCAAAGGATTAGACACATAAGATTTCTTTAAATTTTTAATAAAACTGCACAGCTGTTGTAGGGGAAAAAAAACTCTTTTGTTCTAGATTTTTTAAAACCATTAAGCTCAAAGTGATTCACAGTTATGCTTCAAGAAAAGTACTTTAAAAGTATTTCTGTTAGGCGCTTTTTTTCTTTTTAGTAGATTTAACATCACTTTAACCTCATGGCAACAGATTTGAGGCAGGAATAACCTAAAGGAACAGTATTTGGTCAAGTTTTAAAGAACATTTCTCTGCTCTTACCAGAACACCTGCAAATGCATTTACTTAACAATATAACCACTTAAAGTGCACATTAGCCAGTGCACATAAAACCATGTTATATTCAGTTTCATCAAGTTAGCCTGTGGGACAAGCGGAAAGCTGACTCTGAATGGCATCGTGCGATGGGACGCGACAGACACAGCCTCCCTGACAGCCTTTCCTGCCTTGGAAAATGGGTCTCATTGCCTTGAGACAAGTGCCACAACTCAGAAATACCTGCAGCCTGGGAAAGGGGCACTGAATTGCCCCAATGCTGCAGTGACAAGCAAGTGGATTCTGTCTCCGAAGCTTTTCCAGTGCTGATGGTCTAGTCCAGGCAGAGGTGCAGGTGAAGTGTTTCTCTGCTGCTCTCCAGAAACAGATGAAACCCTAGACTGCTGCAAGTCCAACAGACCAGTGCATGAACAACACCATAACCTGGATGAAAGCTGAAATTGGTACCAGAAAACTGAAAGCATCCTTCAGAAGATAAATGAGTAGCTGGAATGAAATCGGGACCTGGCACTGGTGACATTGGCAGACAGGGAGAGTGACACTAAACAGGTGACAGTATCCAAACAAACACCAGGAAAATCAGGCTGAAGTGGAGAGGGTCGACTGATGACATTAGCTGAAGAGCATTTTTGGGAACACAACTCAGAACAAGCCCTTTACACGTCCTTCAGATGCTTTCAGAGTCCTTAAGGAAAGAGAAGGAACAAACCTGGACAACGATGTCAATAAAGGACTGTTCAGAAGAGAGGGAAGTTCCTGAGGACGACAACCAACAAAGGCAGAAGATGCATTAGCAGAAAGTGCAAGGTCAGGAATGCAGGACTCTGCCTGCCTGTCAGTTAGAAAAGCTGGGGCAAAGGCCCAAGGTCTTTCAGTTGCAGGACAGGTTCACTGCCTGGCAGAGCCACGCTACAGCGTGTAGCACAGAAAACAAAAATATTATGTTGTTCAGCACAGCGGTGAGATGTCATCGCAAACATGTGCACTGATAACCATGTACAAGCTGAAAACTTGAAAGAGATACAAAGCAGCCTGATGAGGGGAACAGGAACCCTGGCTCAGATAAGAGAGCGAAAGCAGCAGGGCTTTTTCCCATTTCAGCTGTAAGCCAGGATGAGCACATGACCCCTCTCCACAAACACTCCAGGGACAGAAGCACCAGGGAAAGAAAAACTAAGCTAAAGGACAGCATCAGCACAAAACCAAGTACCTTAATAGATTTCTAATCATCAAAGCAGAACGAAGCATGGGGCCAGCTCTGGCGTGAAGACTGAGGATGCAGGACGTGCTGGGCTGGGGTGCTGGATGTGCTGGAGCGAGTTTCATCACCCAACTCCCTCCTTCCATCCTGTTTTTCCAATTCAAACATTTTACAGGACTTTGGCTTTGTACCTTAGTGTAAATTTACTACCATAAAACTGCTGCAATAATACGCAATATTACTAAATAACCAATATGTAGGATTTACAAGATAAACTATGGTATGCGGGTATATTTACCACGAATCTAAATCTCTAAAGATTTTAATGAACTGCAGCTGACCTTGATCAGTGATTCAAAGCCCAGAGCAGCTTCTACTCTCTCACACATTACTAACCTTTGCTACAACATTTATCAATTTACCTTCTTGATCTCTCAAGCAGGTCATGTTTTCTAATCAGCCACTAGCTCAAAGACCTACATCCCAATTAAATTACTGAATGAAGACATGCTGGAATGTGGGCTTCTTTTAAAAGAATTAGCACAAAATACCATTAAGTGCTGGATTTGCCACATATGAATTGATTTTTTAAAAACCATTTCTATATAATATGCAAGCTACATACATATATCCAACTCAGAATTAGAACAGTTCATGTCATCCCTGAAACACACTAGTTTCTTGGATGTTTTCTATTTTTGCTTCCCCAAGTGTTCTGTGCATAAACACTGACCTGAGCTTTAAATCACCCGCACTGAGCTGCGAGCTCTTCAGACATTAGCTTGTCTGAAGTCTCAGGGTACGAAAAACTACACAGATGTTTATTATTAAGCATAGGAGTGGCTTCACAGACTTAAAACTACTCAAACTTCAAGTTAGATGCTTGTTAAAATGTCCACAAGATGTGACTAATTTTTTTTTTTTCTCTTTCAGTGCACCGCATATATTTATGTTGCTGTAGAAAATGTGTTAAAGGTATGGCTGTAGGGCTCCTTGCAGCCCCTCAGGACAGCGTGTCCAACAGCAGGTTCCCAAAAATCCTCTTCCCCAGGGGCTGCAAAGAGACAGCTTTAGGCTGAAGGATTTGTAGGGGTGGGAGTAGCACCTGGCAAAGGTGCCGCTGCAGAGGTGACGGCATCCCGAACAGTTCAGCCACTCCGTGCCTTGGTCTGACAAACAGGTTGTGCTAAAATCACTCTGTTTGCCATCTCCTCTGCAGGGCAGGAGCAGCGCGCTGACAGACCCCGCGTGATATGCAGTAGCTCATCCGCACGTGCACAGTAGCGCTGATACTTCCTGGATGTGATGCACATGTTGAGAATGACTGTACCCAGCGTGTACAAAAATACAGTCCCACAGGAGGAGAGAAAATGGTAACACACAGCACTGAGCTGAATCGCTGAATACCACAAACATCACAGACGTTCCTGCTGTCATTTTTAGCACAGCATTGATGCAAACGCAGGTAAAGCGTGTGACATTATTTTCCCGTTTCTATTTTTTGCCACGTTCAGAATCAGCAAGCAGTAATGATGAGTACTGACAAACCCCGAATGCCCCAAACTTCCCAAAATACACGCCATCAAGTCATGTTTGCAGTCACCAAGGGAGGGATGAGGGACATGCAGAGCATCAAAGCTGCACCAGTTTCCCACGAAAATTTAGATTCCAGCAGGGCTACCCCCAATTTTCAAAAGCAACTCGCTTCTACTTACAGTCCTAGCCTACAAATGTCAGCATGCACTTGTTTCTACCAGACTGAGTCTTCTGCGATCCCCTCCTTTTATCAAATAATTCACAGTAAATCCACACTCTGTCAAATAAGAAATGTGGAGCCACGTTTGCATTTTATGTAACACGAAGAGTTTGGATTGTTTTAGCTGTCACTAAGGTGGAGGAGATGCCAATTCTGCAGGTGCAGCCTAGTAGGAACGGCTTTGTTACTGCTGAATCCAACTCATCCCTACTGTAAATTTGCTTTATAGCAGTAATGCCAGCCTGCACAGCACCTAGAGCCCAATAGCACCACCTCTCCTGACTGCCAGTATTTTTATAACTCATATTTAGGATAAAATTATTGTTGTGTATGCAAAATTTAAAAAAAAAGAGTATGCTGAATTCTGATAGCAAGGTAAATTATATCCTAGCCATAGTACAGTATCCCAGCTACCAAGCACCACATACGTGGAATGCAGAACCACGACTGCTTCTTGTGACCCACTGTGCTGCACTGACTTGATCAGTATTGACTGCTACAGGGGGTCTCAACCTAACAGGGACAGGTGCCAGCACACCCACAGGCCTACAAGAAGGAGAGATCTCAGAAAGGTAGAGGGATCTGAGATTTGAAAAAGGCTGAGAGCTCCTGAATTAAGGAAATCCAGCCTGGTGAGCAAGTGTTGGTTAGTTCAAAAAGTCTTCAGAGTAAAAACAACACTGGTCAAACACTGTAGTAATTTTCTATTTCCATTTTTTTTCTAGATGCTAATACTTCAGTTATATGATGAGTTAAATTTCTACTTATAAAATACTTCTGATGTTCAGAAAAAGGGAGTGTTGAACCCCCGTACTTTGGGGACTAAATTTGCTAACGTTTCTGGCCCCTTGTTGATCTTGCCAATCTCTGTATCAGCCTGCACATACCAGCGGAACCGCCTGAAGAATTATTTTTTGCTGCAANGGCTGTTAAATGCAATTCAAAATTTATTGGTAAAAAGGAATCAAATTTGGTTATGGCATAAAATATATTTCTTGCCTTACAAGAGCAGCCTAACCGAGTCCCATTCATCACGACAAATCAGTGCTGTTAATCTCTGCCCAGCGACTCTGTTTACAAGCAGTGGCACACAGAGCAGCAGCCAGGGAAACGGGCTGCGCTCCCTACCTTGCGACAAACCCAGGAAAGAAAGAGCCGCAGCTCCAGATATCATTGCCCACAGCAAACGTCAGCTCTCCAGATGGCTCGCTTTGCCCTTGTTTTCAGTTATTATTTTTTAAATAAAGACATCAGCTGACATTGGGTCCTGAGTGGATGCTCTCAGGTTCACTGTTAGTCAGGGATCTTTTATGCTCATCCTCTGAGCTAACGCACACAGAGCCAGGCAGTCTCTCCACAGCTATTTATATACCAATTTTAAACAGTGTCAATAACAACACACAGTGAACATTTCTGACATAAAAAATATGTTTCATCTGGTGCTCTAGATGTTATTCGATTAAGTTTCTCACAAGAAGGATGGATATTAAAGCACAAACTTATCTGCCACAACTACAAATTCAAAAGAGTGAGAGGATTTCCTTGGTGAGAGGTCCAATATGTTTCTTTTTTGCCTTTAGCTTGCTGTGCTGGCTACTGAAAATACAGCATACTAAAAATGAAATAACTTTCCCATTTTAATGTGGTTATAAGCTTCCTGCTAGGCTGTGACCTAATTGAGACTTTTGATCTCAGCTTTTTCAAAACATGTTATTCTTCAGAGTCTGTAAAACATTTTAACTACAGATCCCCTGCAATCATTACTGAAAGCTACGGGGAATAAAATAATAAAAGAAAGAGGAGGGAAAAAACCTCCGTTTATCAAAGTCAGTGGAAATACAAGGTATTAATTATGCTAAATGAAGAAATATGGGCATTTGGTTACTTTTGTGGGTCAGAAATATTTTAATCTGGTGCTGCCAGCCAGCTGCCTCTCCCTGACCTGCGTGCATCCCTATCAGCTGCCGGATCACATCAAAGCAGCAGCAAGTGAGGAAAGCAGCGACCAGTGCGGGGGCCCCGCTGTGGTACCAAGGTCACAGATTTGACTGAAACCACCACATTGTTATCAATTACAATCACTGATAAGGACATGACCTTTTTTTGAGGCACATAAATTGGGGAGGGGGGGGAAGCAGAAATATTCACGCGACTGCTTTCCCCAAAACCACGCTGGGCTCCCTTTCTGTGCTGATAGGGGAGATGAAACTGCACAGCAAATTTTAATTCTCAAATGAGCATAAGTTAAAAATATGACCCAGAGCACGCTGCTGATAAGATCCACTCACATCACCCGAATAGAGCTCCCTTGATTCAGTTAACCGAGCCAAATACACGACAGAACACAATTAAAGCAGAGGGGAAATTGTATTTCTACCCTACAGACTGCTCTTGTGAAGTTTCATCAAAGCAAACCCCAAAATGTCTTTATTACAGGGAGACCTACAGCAGAAGCACATGTAACTGAAAATAAGTAGTGTTATACAGTAGTAAGTCACCTAGTAAAATAAAAGTATATTTTCAATAAAGATTACTTCTGCATTTTATTTCTTAAAATTCTTTGATCAAGTAATTTTGAACTATATAAAACCAGCCAGACCTCCCTCGCGTAGCATTCCTTAAGAGATTGTGTTGCTGCACACAAAACGCTACAATTTCACCTCACTGTACTTCAGGTGACGTTCCCCTTGTTAATCTTAAACACGCAGCAGGTTTCACTCACGTTTGTGGCAGATATTTTAGTCCAGAGAAAAAGCAAGATCCAGATACAGCCTATCCTGTTGCCCAACCAGAATGAAAAAATACTTTTACAATAAGGTAGCCACAGTATTTTAAGTTTCCCAAAAGAAGTGCTGAAAAAATTAAACAGAAAGGAGGGATATAACTTAAATCCTTAATGATTTAAAACGTCAGATCTAATTCAATCCTATTGCGTTTAGAGCGAACAAGAAATCTGGATGTTAACACTGTGAATCATCTTGGCTTTTGCAAGTCCAAAGTTAAACACTAACTAGTTTATTCTGTATGCCCAAAATATTTACAAGCTCTGAGTCGGATTTAAACAGTATAAAATATGATCATTCTGCAGTGCAAAATGGTTCTTATACATACAAAAGAGGTAATGAGGTGAAACTGGAAGGTACAGAGCTATATCTTTCCAATCTACTTACAGGTTTGGGTTTTACTACATTTTTCTTCCCCCTAAGGGGACCAAAAGAGCTGTATATGCTGGTATGGAATTAAAGAGTTTTTTTTCATGCACCTTTTGAATTTAGTATAAAGTTAAGGGTAGAAAATATAGTCAAGGAGACTGTTTAAAAGCCCGTGGAATAGTTAAGGGAGGAACAGGAGGATGTAGCCTTTAATCCTTTAACAAATTTTACTGTCTGTGCCAAGAGGCAGAGAGAAAAATACATTTTGCATTTTATAAATAGCTGTGAACATAAGCTAAAGCATTTTGCCACTTCTGGGAAATCAATAAGCAAAACCAAGCCACTCATTTGCAAATAATTTATGTGGCTTTTTTTGCTAATGCAGGACAATCTCTCTGTGAAAACGAGGGCAATAACTTTATTATGCTCATAAATGCAACGCAAAGCAAACAGAGACTGATGCTACTTCTATAGATGATGCACAAAAGGCAAAATTTCGATTAGATACTAACATCAGAGAGGCTGTGGAACCGCACGACTTGTCTTAGCAAGGCAAAATCACAGAGCATCAGTAACTAAAAAAGTCACAATTATTTAAAATACATTCAATAACTTCTATCTGTTGATGCTTAAGACTGCATAATATAATAGGGAAATGGTGTTTTTATGGAGGTCTGTGAAACACCTCTAGGAGCTGCTTTGCACGCCTGCACGGAAGCAGACCTGCCATCCCAAAGGTTCTGGATTTTCCTGTGAAAGGAGCGCAGAATTAGGCCAATTATCATTTAGCCAGCCCGACACACTCCTGAATCTGCACAAACGAATGCCGTGGCACAGATTTTGCTCGGGCGCAGAGCGGGGTTGGGGGCAGGGTCAGCCCCCACTGTTCAATCATCACTAGACATACAAAGCTCCTTAGTCAGGTCTGAAGATCAGTATATGTAGGGCAGGGAAAAGAAAGACCATCCTCCTATCCAGCTGTGTGGGATACGAGCTGTATAATTAACATACACTCCCCTAAAGCAGCATTCCCTCCTACAGAGCGAAACCCTCCTTGGAATAGCAGGAGGGGAGTTTCTGTGGCTCTGAGCACACCTGGCAGGGCAGGTGGAGCCTGGGTGAGGGCGGCACTTGCAGCGACGGTCGTGGGGTGCCTGTAGCTTATGAAAAAGCACAAAGATCACGTTTCTCACCAAACTTCAACAGAAGCTTTGCTGCGAAGGGGAGACAAGCAGCAGCTATCAGGCGTCCTCCTGCTGTAGTTATCCTCCAGGAACCCAGCTAAGCCCGTAACACCATCCGATCTGCCCTACATCCCACCGGTGGTTTGGACTTTTTTAAAAGCTTAGCTATAATTTTATTAAAAAAAAAAAGAAGGGAAAAAAAATCATGTAAAACTGATATTTGACATCGGTTGTTAAGGCATTGTGTTACTGCTTTGCTTGCAAATGTCTAATAAATTACAAGAGCTGCATAAAACCCTTACAGGAAACATCAGCCCAGGGGCTGCGCAAAAGTCAGCCCTCTCTCCAACACCACAGAAACAATTGATACAAAATATAATCAAAGTAAAGACTGCTTGAAAGTATTTCAAGAAAGTCATCAGGCTTCATTATGCATCTGAAGGTCCTATTTCAAAGGACAAAATGCTGAACTTTTCAAAGACCAAAGAGAGGGGAAAAAAAAATTTTTCCATTTGTACAAGGGAAACGCAGGGAAAACACACAAAACATCCATGATTAAATAAAACTTCCTGTGATTGAATCTGACTACCATTTTACAATATTAATGCTAATGGATTATCATACTCTCGTTTGCATGTTTAACTTCGGGTTCCATAAAAGTTGCTTGTACACAGGATCAGAAGAGAATGGCATATGAAAAAACTAAAACCAAAACACACACACTAAAAGGAAAAGGCAAGTTTAAGAGCTACGAAATCAGCAACATACACACAATAATCAGTTTCCAATGTCAGATCAGGAAGTAAGGCAGTAAAAGAAAAGATGCATTCTAAAAAAGCAAAGACTTTTAGGAAACAGCAAAATTAAAACAGGAGTAGATATGTAAAATAGATGAACGAAGACAACGTCTTCCTGCACCGAGGGAGTTGTTTAAGGAGAAACAGTGTCCGTTTGTGGCCAGCGATAATACTTTCCATTCAATAGAGTTTGCAGCTTGCTGATTCATATGATTGCAGGCTGGCGCCCTGCTGGCGAGCCCCCTCCGCTGAAATTAAATCCACTCTCTTCAGTTATAAATTATAATGCTCTATAAACAACACTCCCACTGGGAACAGGGAGAGAGAGAGCGCTCTCTGCATAGTCCACTCACTGTTTAATGCTCTGCTCTTCTGCCACAAACAAGGACTGTATGTCTGCCACAGACAGCACTCTTGCTGTAATTTATATACTGTTTGATGTTGAGAGCAGAGAAAGGAAAGGAGAATTGTAATGCGAGTCAAAGAGGAAAAGAAGTTGGAAGTGGGTGAGTGTGCAAGAAAGGAAAGACGGAGTACATTTTACACACACATTTCATAGATATATCACTGTGTGTATCTTCGCTGCCCCTAAGGAACTGTCCCCCCAAAACTCTGGAATATCACTTAAAATAAATTAGATGTACATACTGCAGTGTGCGACGCCAGTATCATTCCATATCAATCAGGAGCCATCTACATGACTGAGACTTGAAGTCCATTATCACAGAGAATATAAAAACGTTAAAACGATAAGGATTTAACTAAAACTGACAGCAGCCCAGCAATTCACAGCCCAGGCTGACGTGCTTCTCCTGGAGTGGCGTGCCCACTGTGCCTTGATCCTACAGCCCACGAGACAGGCAATGTTGCTGGAGCCACAAGCAGAGCAAGATTCCCAGCTAGTGCAGCTCCATGCTTATTCCCAGCTTCTTGATTTGCCTTGGATAAGGGAACACCATTCTAGCTGCTCTCCATGCTTTTTAGTAGTTATTTTTAAATGAACATGCGACAGGCACCCAACTGCTCCAAAAACACACACAGAGAAATCAGAATTTATTTTTCTTTTAACCAAATACATTAAAAAATGCCAGTGAAAATATTTCTGCTGTGGGAAAGATGTGGATTCCAAGTAGAAAGTATATTATTATCTCCAAGACCAGCCCACGTTACACAGCAGAGAGGGTACTGGGAAATACCCCATGGACCAGCAAGAGCTTTGTCAGACGCATAAAACAGTAGGAATTTCAAAGCAGAGCCCCCTAATTATTTGTCCTGGAAATGTCTATCTAAACTGTGAGAGGATGGCAGGATTGATACGACCATCACTCAAGATTTTGACAAATGACTGCAGGTTAGATCCAACTCCCTGACCAAAAAAAAACTTGTTTCTGCTCAAACCAGCACACAACAGTCATTTATGGGTCTCAACATGTTTTTTAAGTGGGGCATTGGCTCCATGCTTCTTTTTTGTTAATAATAATTTACTTCAGTTGTCCCAAACCCCTGCCACTCCACCTTCTCTTCTTTATAGTTTCAGAACTGTGTGTATGACCGAGTAGCTTTAAGATTTGGAGGAGGGAGGTAGGGTAGAAGTCTCCTCCACTGCGAGGTTGAACCCTCGTATGTCAAATCTGGCCTGGAGCAAATTTTCACAGCTGAATTATAAACCCTGTAAACAAGGGTTTATGATGGAAATGCTGACACAACCTTAATTACAAACAGCGTGAAGTGGGGGAGGCTCTGTAATACACACTCTTTTGCACTGCAAGTCCTCCAGCACACAAAATCTGCCATCCAACAAACAACAAATCTTGCTCGTTCTTCCCCTTAATGCTCAGGCAAGCTCACTGGCACATTTATAGCAAATCTGGTTGCTCAATACCGTCCTCCAGAAGAGAAAAAAACCACTAGATTCTGTAATAAAAGTATAATGTATAGCTTAAAAATAAATTAAATAAAGAAAACATTAAAAGATAAATGGAGCAGGATGCTCTATGGCTGAGGTAATTTGAGTGGAAAGGGAAGGAGGGAGTTTACATTAATAAATGATTAAAGGCCTTAACGAGGGCCTATCAGGTTGAACAGTGGAGCATACTTCTCCACCTCTCCTCCTTTAGTCCAGCTTTTTTACATTTGTTCTCAATGCTGATCAATATGGTTTTCATTTACTGATTTCCATAATGCCATATGTGATCTGCTAGCCTGACATAATGAAGGCAGAAAGAGAGCTGAAGTCATTTGAACGTTCTCGCTCGCATGTCTGTCGCCAATTTAGAAAATAAATATCTATCGAGAGTTAGAGTTTCCTCCTGTCTAGGAGGAACACTGCAAGATTTGCATATGCAGATTGCAAAGCTTTTTTCTTCCTTCCAACTCTCACCTTCCTCCCCTCCCCTTTTTCTTTTTTTTAAATAAAGAGGAATGATTTGTAAGAATATCTTCCCCCCATACGTTTTAAGAAGCACGTGTTCTTGTAAGGAAGAAGAAATATTCTTAAAATTTAAAGCTGAATGAGAGTTGTCTTCTCTTTGCTCCAGCTGAGACTTGCTCAGCACCCCAGCAAAGTCAAAGCTTTTGTTTGCTGAGCCACATCAACCCACTGGATACCATTAGTTTGAAAAATAAGAAAGGATAGTCTATATTGAGCAATGTATATTTTCAACATGCTATCGTCTTCATGAACAGAGACTAAATCAATATCGGAAAGCTGTCACACTTGTAAACTGAGTTCTTTTGCCCCTCTTAGAAGTGTGAATTTATGTTTAATAACAATGGTGTTACATAAACACTGTATCTGTTTAATAAAAAAGCAAGACTGACAGGCCCCCTCCCGAGGGCTGGAAATGGGGTTTCTGCCACCTGTACAGCAACGCTGGCTTAGGAACAATGTAAGGGCCGTAATCGAATTGTAAAAACATAAGCAGCTTACGACAGACAAGACCCTATAGTAGATTTATAGGTGTTTGGCAGCCAATTTAGTTCTTTCCATCAGTCAGATTTCATAGGAAAGGAAGGGACTAAAGCTTTCCAAATACCTTGCCCTTTGGTTGTCATAACTTCCCACAGATGCCCAACTTTGTGATTTAATGAATGCTGTTTATAAAAAGTAAAGCGATACGGTAAATAACGTAAATGATTGTATACCCAAACTCATAGTTCTTTACCAAAGAGATGTGATCTTTTGAATTACATCACATACATCAGCACAGAACATTTCCTGACTGCTGTGAGTAGTGGCCAGCAACACACTGTGATATTCCAGCTGGAGCACAGAGTTTTCTTTGCTGTAAAGGGAGATTACTTCCCAGAAGGAAGTTTTGCTTCTAATGCACAACATGAAAACAGAAAAACACAATATGAAAAATCACAGGATACCTGAAATTTAGGATTCAGGCTGCTGCTTGGGCTTTATAGTTGAGCAATCCCATTGTAACAGAAAGGTTTCAAAGTTTGGCCGGTTGCTTAGTTAAACACCGAGCCATAAAAATATTATTTGAGTCACCGATAATAAAACTTGCAGTTCATTAAGCATATCTGAGAGAAAAACCTATGTAAATAGGGATTAGTTACTAGTGAGCAAGCTTTCTGTCATAAACAAAGTGAGTTCAAAAGAGTTTAGTTAACGATTTAAGGATTCTTTCTCATTTCATTGTTTTTAGGCATTCCCAACTCCTCGTCCACAGGAAAAAAAAACTTGAAAAACCTGTACTTTGTGCACATTTTCCAAGTTCCACAAATTGTTAAGGATATAAAATATAACAATGGAAAAACCCACTGCTGAATTCTGGATGTCAAATTTAAATTAAAATACCCTGATGATACTGTTAAACTTATAATGAGTTTCCCTGTAGAAGTGGAAAGTAACATTAAAAGAATTTCTTCTGTTTATATCACACTTTTGCATCTCTGTTTACTCATTGTAACTAATGATGAGGAACTTCAGCTTTCCCATTACAATGTTGCACTGACCTAATTAGGTTTCTGGAGGGCTGCAGGGAATTCCGTGTTTAAAGATTTTTGTTCCCACTAAATTAAGAAAGATTTAGAAGCATGGCAGTTTCGGAAAGGGACAAATGAACCTACTGATCCCAGAGCTGGAAAAATAAATTCTGGAATGAAACCTGACTGCAAGCAGCAGAAATACAAAACCCATGCCTTGAACTGTAAACTCCTCACAGCAGTCTTACTGGGATTAATAAATCAGAGTCAACGTGAGCTTAAAGAAGAGATGTGAAGGCTCTAATAACTGCCATCTCCTGCCCAACAGCACGGAGCAAGCGCGCAGCGAGCACGGGGCGCGCGCTGCCGGCCGCCAATCCACAGGCTGCGATTAACCTCCCGGCCAATTACAGCCTCATTGGCAAAGCAAACAAGGAATTATTGGCTGTTTAGTCGGGCTTTTCTTCTCCTGCTCTGTCCCCTGGTTCTCATTCTGGTTTTTTCTCCTCTTTTCCTGTTAGGCAAAAAAACCCCATCTGCAAACACCTGATATTCATCTGAGTCCCTGCAGTTGTACAGTCTTGTTAAATTGTTACCACCTTTTCCACAAGCAGTTTTGGCAATTAACCTCGTGGTCATACACTTCAAAGGAAACAACTGTTGAGTTTAACCTCCTTGAGCTACCATGGATTCCTTTATGATTTTTCTTCAAACACTTTCATCCTGAACAAAAATGCAGACTGATAAGATTGGTGTTTATTTTTCCATTTTGTCAGTTTATTAAGGTGACAAATATCCTGACCAGTTATAGCACCACTTTGTGCTCCTTGAAGCACGGGCAGAAAGCAGCTCTCCCGTTAATTCACATTTCTAAGGCTTGCTGGAATCCATGCATCTGACCCTTCCTCGCCTGGTTGCAAACCTCTAACGTATTTCTCAAATGCCTTAAAGGCTCAGAAAACAAAAAATACAAGCAGAGTTAAAGCTAAAGACACTACATGCCATTAGAAGTATATACACACACACACACATATATATTTTGTAAAGCTCCACCATTACTGACTACTTTATACACAAAGAGAGCTAAAAAGAATCCTGCACCTTCAATCAGAATATTAGTTAGCGAGATCAGGATCTATGTCAGTACGAGTTAACTTAACTTTTCCTTCTGTCTAAACTTTTGTCTACAACATATATTCATTTACCAGACTGCGCAGCTGCTCCTTAAGCAACTGGATAGCTAATGATAGGAAAGTACCAAAGCAAATACTACAGGAGTGCGATCAAATTACTTGGAATGCTGTTCTCCCCTCCTACTTCCATTCTGGTATTACTGCACTTTTTTTTTTTTTCTCTCCAAAGTAATCATGAAAATGTAAAATGGGTTATTCTTAGGAGAAGCTTCCAACAGAGAGCCAAAGAATACCCAAAAAGTGTTTGAATGACCTTTTGCTACTAAGCAAGCACACCCTGGCTGTGCTAATGGCCGCGCAGCTACAGGGAAGCATCACTTTTCTCTGGTGGCAGAAGGAGTGGTCGTAACGAAGAAGGAATGAAATATTTGTCTAGAAGAGCAACAAAAGTTTCATATCTGTCTCACAGGGCAAGAAGGGGAAGCATTTGGGCAAGCATATGGCATGCATTTCAGCTTGTGAAGGAGAAAAAAAAAATCATGATGTTACGTGTGTTTCAGACCAAAGAGAAAACTTATTCTGACTATTCTCATTTGTCAGAGGCTTCTCAAAACTAAGCAGATCTCTCCAGAGCTCTAAATGTCAAAGGAGGAAGTAATCGGTGGGTACCGAGTTTATGTTTTAGGCTCTTTTAACTACTTCTACTTTTATCGTTAATATGCTTGTCAACAAAATGAAAAACTCCTTCACTCAAAAAAAAAAAAAAGAAGAAAGAAGAAATTAGCACATTAAGTGATACATGGGTCTGGTGCTATGTTGCACAGTTCAGTGAACCCCTGCACAGATCAGCAAGATGGCTGGAAATGTCTCTTTCCGTCTGTTTTTCATCTCGAAAGCCTGTGTACTCAGCAGAGTGTGAAGAGTGCCTCTCTCCCCTCCGAACGCTCTCCTGCTCGCCCCCCCAAAAGCCCCTGCAGCAGAGAACAGGAACTAGAGCAAATGCTTTTGTGAATTAAGAGATCTTGCGAGCGTAAATTTGGTCAGGCTGCTCCTTTCTGCAGGCCAGACCCGGCTGCTGCCCCAGGATGTGAACTGTCAGTTTGCATAGCTGGTGATGAGTTGCAGAACCATCAGTAAAGGTGAAGACGGCAGAAGCAAGAAAGATTCAAGACTGGTGGAAATCATTTCACAAGGAAAATTTCAGCCATCAGTGGGAGGAAGCTTGAAAAATGCTGCCATTTCCGAGTCAGAACGAAAGAAAAATTAAATTACTGCCGGTGAGGCGAGCCAAAGTCGCATCTTACCCCAGGGAGAGGTTTGATAATGGTAAACATTTGACAGCTGGCCTGAAGTTGTTATCTTGTTCTAACAGTTGTTATAGTCTGAATGAACATTTCTGATAAGAGAACAGAAAGAAAAACACTAAACCAATTTTAATTTCTCGCTTTCTATATTTTGAGCTGTGCTGCCCAAAGCCAAACAGGTTTAAAGCAGTTTACCACTCTGGGTCTGATTAAAGCCTCATTACAAGAGCAGTTACAAGAACTAACCCTAAATCAGAGTGAAATTGCAAAAAAAATAATCGATTTATGTATTCAACTTGAAGATCTACCACAAGACCTTGTTTGTTTATTACTTCACTTCAAGCTGATGTTCAACCACAAAACTAACTCCCTGCCACCACACAACAATGAATAATTAGACGGAGGCGTTAGAAAGGTAGCAATCTCGGTTCCACCTGCCCAGAGCAATAGTGAATGAAAACCAGTTTTGTTTCAGCACAAAAAAAGTATACTCTCTTCACAGGAAATTTAATTATACATAAGACTTTTTTTTTTGTGTGTGTGCTCAGTTGTTACCGACAAAGCGAGCATTGAGGAGGGAAACACAGCTCTGGCCTGGACTGCTATTAGCAGCTCCTCCTTTAGGAAAGTACAGTGTGGATATGGAAAGTACATTACACGTATGTCAAGATCAAGCTACTGTTCTGGCAGTGAAACATAGGCGGCTCTTTTTTATTTTTCTTCTAACTTTTTTTTTAAAAATCAGGAATGAGTTTCTAAGCTGTTCCACTAATGCAGCTTAACCCCACAGAACACGTACACTAAACATTTATCTCCCCAAAAAAATAATTAAGATGAATATGCACCATGGCTATTAAACTCTGTTTAATAACTTACTGAAATGGATCGTATGTAAATCTTCATAGCACTGCGTAGGTCGCACTTTCCTGATTAACATGCCCACGTGCCACAGAGAGAGGCACATTCGGCTGGCAAATTAAAGCCAACATCTCCATTTTCCCTAATGGTAACGATCCCAACTACCAGCACATGATAAGGCTCCAATTAGAAAGGCAGTATGCAAAACTCATTCCTTAGACACATAAATTAACTCCAAAACTATTTCTGTATCTCCTCTATTAACAGGTAGAAAGTGTTTCATTAGTTCTTCAAATTACTCTATCCCCACCTTAAAGCAAAAGTGTATCAATTGATATTAAAGTATGGTATTTTGAGAATGTTTCAAAGTAAGGTCAAACTCGTATTAAAAAACCTACTAGTGTAGGCTAAAATAACAGTCTGGCTGAGCAGCCTTCGGTGCATCTGGGTTCAATTACCCACTACATCCTTGCTGTGTTTTCTACCAGCAAGAACAACGCAAGCAAGGCTTGGAGTTCACGAATAATGTCAAAGTTAGGTTACTCGGAGAGGAATTTGATAAATCATCCAAATATCACAGCCTTATTGGCAAACATTTTTTTCCCCCTTTGCTTCATCACTGAAAGCAGCACAATATTGCATAACAACAAACCGAGGACAAAAGTCCTTCCTCGCCCTCACAAGGAAGGCTGAGCTCAGCTGGAAAGCCTGCTCTCTTACACACACTCTCTAAAGGAGAATGAAACACACACACTAAAATGATAGCTCAAAAAAAAGAGGCAAAACCCCAACCTAATACGCAAGGCAAACAAACATGATTTACTACGCCATCACCCTGGCCGACTGCCTTGTGTGTGTGTGTTTGACCCTGGAACAATGAGGCTGGATTAACGTTCATTATTTGCATTCAACAAGCTGCTGTGTGGCGTAGGAACTGCTCCAGCACCAGCCTGCTGAAAAAGAAAGCGGCTGGGACACTTGTTGAAATGTTTGCTCTCTCCTTTCTAACTAGCTCACCAGTGTGCCAAACTGAGACCAAATACAAGCAACCCATGTCTTGCTTTCATGTTGTCTTGCTAGTTAATGAAGATTTAAGAGGGAGGCGGGTAGGCAACATAATGGGCTTCGCCTCAGCAGTGTCCCAGTAAGAAGTATGGGAAATAAGGGTAAGAAGGATGCCAGACCTGGAGCAGGCAGCCTAAGGATCACAGCAAAATCAGGCTATCGCAGCAACGCGAACGTAAGAGAAGTTAAGACTCCACCACCACAAGCCCTCCTATGGGACAGCTCTCTCATGCCTACACTGCACACTTCAACTTTCCCGACTAGCCTAAATATTTGAGATTGGACTTAGATGCCGAATAAAATAACTGCTCTGCCTGCAAACATAGATGATCCTCCAGGGAGAGCAAAGCTTGTCATTTGCTTCCATCAAAGACCATAAAAGAAAAAGAAATTGTCAGTAAAGTTGCTCAAAATCATGTATGTTCTGGGAACACTATATAAAGTATTTTTAAAGCAGTACATTTAATTCTGAGCAGCTCTATATAAAGCATGGTAAAAGTTAGCAATAAATCTCTATATCAAAACCACCTTTGTTTTGTGTGAGGATTTATTTTACTCATTCTGTATTCTACTTGCAAAGTAATTACGTATCTGCAAAATGATCTATCAGGTTATATTTAGAGGAAAAAAGTGTCTTTTACCCAATCAGCATTTGTCAAATAAGAATGATATTTTAAATCGTACAATATCCAAATGCCACATTATATATTCTAAATTCATACTACTGTAACGTTCCCAATTACATAAGGTCATTTCTTATAGAAAAGCGCTAGGATAAAAGTTTTATGCCAGAACAGTCTGGCTGTTTATTAATTTACTATCACAGATGAGAAGCCCTTCACTGATTGTTACACGGACGTACGCAACACACTTCTGCATTCCAGAAAAGCAGCCTGCCCACCTTACAAAATATTAACCAGCAACAAGAATCATGGACTGAGCGGACCTCAAGGGTTAGTTCCTTCCTCTATCTGTGCATAAGCCACCGTTTCCCTCTTCCAGCACTTGCCTCGTGCTTACCTGTTTCCCTGGAGACCGGTATTTACAATGAGTGCTACAAATACATGGAGTAATTAGGCATCTTTTGAAGCAAACCTTCTAAGCCTTGTGCCGTCTCGGGAATGTTTTAACTTCTAGAACAGAGAAGGATCTTGGTTTATAAAGAATATGAACGTGGCCCCTCTGAGGGACCCGCGAGGGAGTATGTAGGGTTAAAAAAATGCCCCTGAGGTCATCACCAGAGCCAGAAAATGGTGATTTTGGCAACAGCAAGTTAGACTTTGCTGACTGTTCTCCCACTGGCAATGAAGCTAAATATCACCATGATCCCCTAACATACTATAAAACGTAAAGGAGAGATTCAAAACTTATTTCTAGAGGCAATTAAAAAAATTCTGCGTGCTACATGCACACACCTTAACACATGGCTGTTTCATTAGGCTCCTATCTTCTTACAAATCCATATTGCTAATGGCCAAGGAAAGGTCCTAAGAAGTCAGCTGATGCTGAAGGAACCAGAGCCAGCAGCAGTGCAAAACCCAGCCTTGGCTTGTTAGCTTATTGCAAAGGCTGTAGGGTTTACATAATCGGTTTTGCCAAGTTTTGGTGGAGATCAATCACCAGGCAAAGAAGCGATTTTGATTTTCCTGAACTCAAATTATCCAAATGGTACCTATTGACTAAGCAGGGAGGCGTACTTTGGCTTCCAAAGGCAAGCAAGCAATGCAAACTGGAAAGACACGTGTATGCACGCACGTATACAGATAGATATGGCAGCAATACATTTTATCTCCAGGGGACTCTGTCTCATATCCTTTCATTTTATTTATTTCAGCTCTTTAGTCCTTTCATGTAAAGGCTTCAAGGCCCTTCCAAAGACTGACTTTAAGTGATGAATAATAATACCTTCTTTAGTCAAAAAAAACCCCAAATATTTTGGGATGGAGATGACTGAAAATACTCATTTTATCATAATTTCTTAACTGGCCTTCTATCATTTCCAGTGTGTTGTAGTTGTTGAGATGTTGTCATTCATAGCCCAGCAGCCATCATTCACTCTGATATTTATAAAGAATTCATAGTGGAAAACTCCTCAGCTGCTCCAGCAGCATTCTGAAGCACGATGAATATCACGTTGGTCTTTTGGACAAGGTTTTGGGAGAGTCAGGCACTTATTTCCAGTGTATTAAAAATGAAAGTAGTTTGGATTTCATTTTATTTTATTTTTAACCTTTGAGCTTCCTCTACCTTCACCCTTTAGGGCTGTGATGTTCTTCAGCTTTTTTCACGAGAGAAGGTTGCTGTCCATTACACGTCTTTGCTTCCATACATGAAGACAGCAGTAACTACTTATCTAAAACCTCAAAGAAACTACTATTCTCAGAAACATGAATCCAGTTCTAGTTCTGTAGTATTTGAGAATATTTGCCTCCATCTACATCACCCAACAGGATTTTACCAAAAGGGATAAAGACCAAGTAACCCTCACTCTAAACTTTCTGAAGAGTTCCTGCAGATGAAGTATAAACAGAATATTACGTTAACCAAATCAGATCCAGCCATTCTGGAGTTAGAAAATTATTTTTAAACACCCTCCATGTGATTATGTACAATGAATAAATAAATACTCATTTGTGAGGGAGAGATGTTATGGTTCAAAAAAGCAATACAACATCTTTCAGCTACCCTTTCTTAAAACCCTGATATGCTTGTGCATAAATAAAGCCCTTAGCTTGCTTGGATAGACTCTCGCTGAGACGTGCCGATGGTGCTAATTCAGAGCAGAAAACGCTCTCATTCCAGGCCACTGCAGTGAAGTGACATTTACCTAATGCAGCTATAAATTTCCTGATAATTAGTGGGCAGCTGATGGTGATGCAATCTGACTAGTGCAGCAATGCCAGCCTCAAACTAGCTCTCCAACACCCACAAGTTAATCAGATTCAAACCCAAAAATTTCCAAAATTCTGCATAGCGCGATGGCTCAGAGACAAAGGCTGGTGCCACTGAGCTTTACACCAGTTGCTGTGATCTTTTAATGTTCCAGACACTGTTACTAATGAGACGTAGTTTTCCCTTACATTCAATTTTTAATGTCAAAAAAACTCGTATGACTTTTCACTTAGCAACATGTCATCGACATTTCCCGATTTCTCTATAATTGTGGAATAGCTCACACTGCTAAAACGATGGAATTTTGAGCTGTGTGAAACAGTATCTTCAGAAATAATTTTCAGAAGCGACTTCTAAACTTTTACAAGCTTTTGAAATTCCTTAGGCACTTCTGAAAGTTCTTGATGTCATTTAGGTCTTTCAAAGCTGAGCAGCTGAGCAACTACTTTGAGAATCTGGCACCAAGTCACACACAATCTTTCACCTGTTGTGAAGCGCACAGTTCCCATCGCGGCTTTGTTCTATGTCACTACCGTACCAAATACTTCATTTTGACAAAATGATATTAAAGAACATGAATTTTGCTTTCTTTTTCAAACCTAATGCTGGGAAATGTTTACATTCTAATACTTTCAAAGTGTAAGACTGGTTAAATAGTAGCCTTAGATGTCCTAGTGCAGTAAGTTTATTTAACACTGACAGAACTACTATGGAAACTGTAAGCAGATTCTCAGACAGAGAAAAAACACAGACCTATCCTTTAAAACACTTTCTCAAAACAATCTTTGACCTTTTAGGTGCATCATGAACGAGGCCAGTCAATCAGAGAAAACTCTTCTCCCTGTTGTTCTCTTGGATTAACTGATTTTTCATCACAATATTTTAGAAAGAAAATGTTTCTACATGATAGATTAGAATATTGTTCTAAAGCAAACTGCAAGATAAAATTTCATGAGGAAGTTAATTAACATTTGCAAAGTATCCTGAAATCCACATCAAATGCAAAAGGCCATCCAGACATACTCACTGCTCAGGAAGCTTTCAGCTCACCACTTGTTTCCTGAAGGAAAGGAGAGGTGGCTTCTGCTAAAGCCATAAGGATGGCACAGAAACACCTTCCACACTCACCAGAGCTCCTACCTCTGCAGCATTCTTAAGATTTCCTTGTCTGAGATGCAAGGTCACAGTGACAGTTTCTCAAATGCACTTTCCTTTTGGTTTTGCCTATTGCTATTAGACAACCAAGCTCAAGAAGTTGTGATTAATAGGTCGCACTCTGCTTGGAGCCTGTGAGCAAGTGGAGTACCACACGCAGCTCTCCCGGGACCCGTCCTTTGTAGTGGCCTCATCACTGACTTGGAAGAGACAACTGACTACGCTCTCATCACATTTACAGATGACACCAAATTCAGAGGATGTGTCAAAGTGCCCAAGGACAGAGCTGCCACTCGTGGACTTGGAGGAACAGGTTGACACAAACCTGGTGATAATCAACAAGGACAAGTGCAAAGACTTGCACCTTGCACGGAAGAGCCCCGTGCGGCAGTACCAGCTCCTGCACCACATCTGGACTGGACGCAGAAAGCAAAGGTGCTTTGGGCACACCAGTGCAGCTCAGGGCCAGTCACCGCTTCTTTAATAAACACTCCTGGAGTGGATGGATCTCCTCTCTGGTAAACAGCATCCTCATGTGAACACAAAGCGACAAGAAAGCAACAGCAGAGTTTAGGATGGATTTTAATAGGCCTACCTAATCCCTACATGCATAATACAGACTAACAAAGTCAAGGCGTGTTTTTCCACATACTCAGCTTTTTAGTTCGTACAGTAATTATAGCACATGCTGATCTTTAAAAGCGAAAAAACCCACAGAATTTTAAAAACTACAACAGGGTGAAATCATTATGTGTGTTTTTGTTTTGAATTCCTAGTTAACAGAAGTGTCAGACCATCTAGATCTTACCAATGCGCTTTTGAAATCTGTCTTTAGTTACAGGTCCAACACTAGATAGGAACTTTCTGACCTCTCTCTGACTTAACGCTTGGTTGTAACCATTGCTTTTTGTCATTCTTTTTCCTTATTAAAAAGGGCAGTGCAGAAAAAAAAAATGACTGAAGATATCAAACAAACACCGAGCCTCACGTGAATGGACTGTTGGAAAATAAAGTACAGTTTAATGACGTGAGAAATTAGATGAAACCGTCAAGTTTAAAGAATCTTAAAATGGTTAACAGGTCAAAACATAAAAACTTCTTTATGTATAGAGTGAATATAAAGGGAACATGGTAAGTATCTGCCAAGGGTTAATTGCAACCCTGCATGAAAAGCAGTTAACAAGTGAGAGTTAGAACACCCAGGAGGAAAAGAAAAATTTTTCCAGTGCCATGAGAAATAAACAACAAGGGGGAAATATTTCCTTTGGCCACTGTTACCTCCTCTCCAAAAGCTCAGAGGAGCAGTGGGAATGCCAAGGCCTGGTTTGCTCTTGACTCCCTCTGAAACATTTGTCTTCATTACCACTCTTTTTAATCAGGGCTCCTTCATGAGTGTTTCTGCTCAGCCCCCAAGGGGCAACTCTCGGCTGCGATAAATCAGCATCCATACCGCAAGTCACTAATCAGCACTCTCAGGGAAAGAATAACAGCGAAGTGCAGACCACTAAGGGCTTGGAGAAACCTGAAGGCTCAGTGGCCTCAAGGAAGAATGGCCTACATAAAAATAATAAGTCAGTGAACCATCACTACCTTCTAGGCTTAGCAGGGCTTGCATTCAGAGAAATTATTTAAAAGCCTCTTGCACACAGATTGTTCTCACTGTAAAAAGGGTACTTTATTGATAAAGTGGAAACGCACTATCACCCTTGAGCTTGGTTCAACCAGTTCAATGTATTTCACTTCTCCCTCCCCACTACAAAGCATTCAAAGAAACAAACTTGGTAATGGATACCTAGTGCTGCTGTCCTAGTACATCTGGAGAAAAACACCAATTGAACAAAGAGGAAAGGGAAACTGGTAGAAGATAACACACTCCCGAGACGCCTCTATGTTACTGCTATGGAAGAGGAAAGTATTTTGCCCATTTCTTCTGTTTCAAATGGTTATTTATAAGCATAACTAAACAGATGTCATCTTAAAAGGAAAACATCTGTATAGGTTATCTGAACTCATGACAGTCTCTCTACATCTGATCTCTTTAAAACTCTGATGTGATGCTCCAACTGCAGAAACAACTAGTATTTCAATAGTCATTATTATTCCTTAAAACCATCTAAATTCCCAAGTCTGGGTCAATGCTTGCCAAACACATCACAGAGAAAAAGCTGAATGCACACCCAAAAACCTTTCTGCTTTTTTCCCCTAAGTAGCTTGGATTCCAGTACCACAAAGAAAGACCTGAGAGCTGTAAAACCGTACTAAGTATTGGCATCCAAATTAGCAAACTAAGCATCCTCGTATCCAATAGCTGTTAAACAAAAATCCCAAAGCAAGCTTTTCCAAACCACAATTGCAGCTATCCACAATTTTTTCCCTGTTAAGACTCATCTCTATGGTACCTGGAAACCTGGCCCGTGTAGATAAAGCAATTATGGCCATACATGGAAAGATCACAGAAAAAGAAGAATCTTCCACTGTTCCTACTTCCAAAGCTCAGGAAGGTCCAGAAATCACATCCACCCAGCGAGCAGACTCCAGCACTGAAATTAAGCACTATTGCAGAAAAAAATTCTACGGTCTTAAACCAACAAGCCAAAATTATTTATTGTTTTCTGCTTTTCTTCTTGAAGCTTTGGGCTTTGCAAACTGTAGGATACATTCAGTTAAAGCTTCACTACTTTGCAAGTGTCCCATTAGCAGAGGTCAACTGGGTTCCTCAGGACCCAGACGGGCAGACTGCGTATCGCTCTGCACCCGACCTCTGCCAAACTCTTCACAAAGCATAGAGCAGCTTCTGACTGACAGTTTAATCCTGAATGTCAAACTAAGGAGAAGCAGAGAAATACAAGCTTTGCTATTAACTTATCATGAGCTTCTGGATGGTTCTAGGCTCGCACTCAAGTTTATGACACTTAAAGGAATCATCACAAGCAACAGAAACATTTACTACTTCATAATAATCAAAATCCTAGTAAACAATCTAATTATGCTTACTAATTAATATGTATTTGAATTTAGATGGTATCTAGGTAGCCAATTTCAGATCATCAAAAGGGGCATGCAGTACGCAGTTCAGGGAGAAACAATCTGCTCAAAAGTCAAATCTTTTGAGCATCATAAATAGGTGGTTCGGTAGAGTTAGGGACGGGTTATATTAGATAAGCTGCTAAATCAGAGCATGGAATGCAACAAAAATATTCGCGACATCAATCGTGCTCCTTTACTTCAAAGAATTCAATATACTTCAGTGTTCCTTTCTCAAAGATGAAAATTGTCATTTCGGTTGTCTGGTCCCACTCCACTTAAATGATCCTTTAATTTCCTTTCCTATTCCCAAGCCCTCAGGTGGCTGGTGCAACGCTATCTGGCCTCGGTTGCATGTAAAGTTCACAGCTCCTTGCCTGATCTCATGATCCTCTCTCAAAACAGCACTTTCAGAAGCGTTTCCTGTCTAGCTCTGCCTTGCGTGATGTGCTTCTTGGCTGAATCAGCTGCCAGACTAAATCCCTTTCGTGGAAAGCCGTAGAAAGCTCGGCGCAGCCCCCTTCCCCCTCCACCCCGGGCCTGACATCCGGAACTGACTTAGGAAGTACTATAATGGTTACCAAATTTTTGGGAACTGCCTTAGCTTTTCTGAGCTAAACATATGTTTAGTACAGGCAGCATCCACCGTCACCACTTGACCTTATGGCAGCCTCCGAGTTGCTGATTTTTCTTTTCTTTTTTTTTTTTTCCCCCCCTTTCCCTTGAAAAAACAAGAAAACTTTTACCAGATAACACATGATGTAAATGCAAAATTATGTTGTGAAATGACTGCAAACATGCTGTTTTCCAGATGTTTGACGAGACAGTAAAGAAGCAGCACAAAGAAGGGTCAACAGTTTCCGTCAGAGACTCTGTTGGGTTCCACGTGGAAAAAAAAACCCAATACCCAAACCCCAACATTCAGATCTCATAAATTCAGGGGACTCCGCACAGCTGTCAAGCTATTTAGACTTTAGAAGCAAAATGCAAGGTTCCTCTGTCATCTGCCAAATTTCACTTCATTGATAGGTGGTTAAAAGATGTTTGACTGTTAACATTCTACAAATTTCCTAAAACCATTATTACTTCAAATGAAAGAGACTGCCTGGGAAAAGCTATCTGAGGTGAGCAGGGCTGCGTCCTCTCTTTGATTATAAATACAAACCTTCCCTGAACTGCATAAAACCAAAACTTTGCAAGAGAAAATGGTCCAAAAGAATTGAAAGAAGAGATGAAAGAAAGTAGTAGCTGCCAGGCACTTCCCCTTATCCCCACCGTGCCAAGAACGACCAAGGCTCTTGCCACGAGGAAAATCAGACTCTCTTTTTCATCATCTAATCCCCCAGCTGGTGTCAGGAGGACAGACAGATCATCCTGTTCATCACAAATGCTGGTACCAGCACGGGGCCCCAGGAGGCTATAGAGGAGTGGACATCTTTGCATAAATTCATCAGGATTGGTAGGGCTGGAATTTAATTTCTTTCCAACTCCGCTTACTCTCTCAGGACACAAACTTATCCTTTCGGATTAGGCCATCAGGAGCAGTGATTCTAAGACTATTCTCGCTATGATTTTCTTACGTGCTCTTCTCTGCCCAAGCAATTTTTACTGATTACTTGTTACAGGCCAGGTGATACTTTTTACAGAAACTGGTTTAATTAATCTTGGATTTCTGCATCTTTCTACATAGCAAACACCAATCATAACTTACAGACAGCTCTGCCAAAATGGAAACTATGGTTTCAGACCCCACAAAGATATTCCACACAAGGACACTGACCAGTGTGATCACAGTGAATTATGGTGTGTCTTTATGTGAAAATGACACCACTGAAAACATTTTAACTCCAGACAGAGCGTGCACCTGCGGAGCTACTCTAAAGCTGCTTATTCTCTTCTAACTGCACCGATCGATTCCCCCGCAGACAAACCCCAAGCCTACAATGAATTAATTCACTATATTCAGCAGCAAGTAATAGCCAGTAGTTGGCAGCACGGTCCCTCTACCTCAGACACACGCCCTGGGGAAACCTCCCCTGGCTGGCAGAAAACTGCATCTAATAGTATGTTAAGAACATTTTTGTTCTCCATCTCTGCAGTAATCAGGATAAAAAGTCAGTATGCTCTGCCGGCCTCACTCTCGTAGCGGGATACTCTTCTTCCAGGAAAGCCTGACAGAAAAGATGAGCTGGATTTCCCTGTGTTACTGACTTAATAAAATCCCTGGCTTGTCTTTTTTCTGCATTATTAGAGCATTAAAATATTGCGTGTCATGAAATATATACTTAATTTCATTTACAGTGGGGGAAATAATTCACTTGGTTGTGAAAGAGTTAATAAGGAAGAAAATCACACACAGTGCGTGTTAAAGGTTAGAGGAATAATCAGTCATTTGAAAAACACTACATAAACATTTTTCCGGATGCAATTTTCAGTCCAAGGATACATTTCCCAGTAGAAATCAGCAGCTAAAAAGGAAATCATTTAGTCTCCATAAGTGCCAAATTGTATCCTGATTTTTCCTGGTCTGGTTCGACTTTCAAAACTAGCGGTTCAACTTCTGCAATCTTTCACCCAATGACTATATAAACACATCCTTATAAGACAGACATAATCCTTGGGTGGGCCAATTTATGTTGGATTATGAAAATACTTAAAGCACAGAATCATATAATGACTGTTGTCCTTTGGTTTTAGCTAAATGGAAAAAAACCCCCACTAATACAGACAGGCTACACTCTTTCAAAAGGCGCCCTGTGACTTTCTTCTTTTGCAACTGTGTAAACATCTTTTGAAAGTAATTAGGTACCACTAAATTTATTATTTAGTTATCACAAGCTCTATTTTAATGACACCTAATGTGACACAGATCTATCTTTGAGCAGAAAAAAAATATATCTTTGGTAAATAGTCTGCGTATCAATGCGGTGAGTTACTGCACAGCACGAGCGTACGCTGCTCCGCACAATGGGAGGGAATTAAGTTGTTACACTAGCCAGAAAAACAACTCTCACACTCAAAAATACTTCGGCTACTCTCTGTTTGGTTAAAGGTTATATAAATAGTAGCTTTAAGAAGGATAAAACAATCTCCACACAAAGCAAACAAATTCATTCGTAATTTATTGCTGTCCAATGCACATATACACATACCCATGCATAAATGTATACTTTCAAAAAATTATCTGTTCCTGCACATTTGTACTTTCAGCAACGTAACTAGGAAACAATGGAAACTTTTATTCTTTGCGGAAAGGTGAATTCTGCTTTTTCACTTCCCTTCTGAAACTCTAGAGTTTTTACAGGCAACTACAAAAGTCAGCACCCTAAAGCCAACAGTTTCCTATCTTCAACACTTACCATGTGGTAGAAGAGAACTTCCCTTTTCCTCCAATGTATAAAGTTATGCAAAAGAAGACATTTTTCTAGTCTATGGAGAGTAAAGAATAAATTACAGTGATAAGATCTGGAAAAGTTTGGTTGGAAGTTAAGAGATTTTCACATCTGTGTCTACACATCCATGTCTTGGGAATAATGTATCTTGAGTACCAGTCACATAAAAATGCAAGAAATTGTTCGTCTCTCAAATGCAGCAAAATCATTCATTGTGCACATGTCTACACTTTGACTAGTAGCTTACAACAGTGACCTGAGCTAGGACACCAAAATGGTTTTGCCTCGATTAAAAATACTATTTAACGTGGGTATGATTTTAAAAGGACACATAAATACTAACACACACAACTTAATTCACCATCAAATTAGTCTCTCTTTAAGTTAATTTATCCATGCCCTACAATACTGAGCCCAATTTATATCCTGTAAGTCAATGACCATCTTTTCCTCAGTTTCTCAGGGCTTTGCATTCACCTCCACTATGTTTCCAGATACTCCCATTGTGATATAGAGTCCAGTATCACATCAACAACAGCCGAGAAATGACTCCTCTTTTATTTAAGGTGATAATGGTGCAGCCTTTCATAAACCTCAAGCAGACCTCGTGCAGAACACGTGCACACAGCATACGACAGGAACACGAGACTTCATGCTGTTGGCGATGTTTTCCTGTACATTTCTGCATCAGTTCAAGAGAAGAGAATGACTGAAAAAGACATACAGCCTAACCAGCGCATGAGCATTGTCTCCATTTATAACACAGCTACTCAGATAACACAAACACAAGTCACATGTTAACATACCAGCTCACACCATTACTCCCATGAAACAGAAAGAACGAAAATTCAAGCCATCAAGACTCTTAGCACTTTTCTCTGGCTGCCCACTACAATTTATGATCTGTTTCAAAGGATGATTATATTATTAAACCCTAATTCACAGAAACAACAAAACCCACCAACATATTCCACAAAAACTTGAAGAGTAACCACATAAAAAACACAGCGAGGTCCTCCAACTACAAGGACTTAAGTGCCCTTCAGAGCAAGCATCTTAGGTGTCCGCTTTATCCTACTTTTGACAGGACAAAGCATTCAAACGGAATCAATAGGACAGAATTGTACAAGACTTGCTGAGAGAGACCCAGCACCTCTTTGAACCATAAAAGAAAAGATTTTGTTTAGAATCAGGCATTTCTGGTTGACATATTTTGCGTTCCTTTCTGATTTAAAACACCCTGCTATGAAAGCTCCCATTATTTACAAGTGAAGAAAGAAAAGGGAATTCGCCCCGTTTCTCCCCACTCCTCACTTTGCCATTGTCCCCTGTATCTATTTCCAGGAAGCCATATTCATTAGGGTTAATCTGCCTACTAAATGAATAAACAAAGGATTTCTCTGTCACCGAGAGGCCAGGTGAGCCGATATCATCTTCTAACACAGAAAATCATCCGCACAAATACAGCGCAGGAAATTACCTGCTGCAATCCCACACCTGGGATCGTTTGGCCAGTAGCTTGGAAATGTTGAGTAGATGACTGAAATCAAACTAATTATGGTGTGGGGTTTTTTTAATGCAGATCTATCAGCAGGAAAAAAAGGTCTTTCTAAAAACGTGACGCAAAGAGATCTCGAATATCTTGGCTTGCTACACTTACTAATATTTCAGAAAATGTCCTCATATGAAAATGTTATATGGATTTGTATAATTAAAGTGTAAGGCTTACTTACTAATGACAATTACTGCTGTCTCCAGCAGTACCCACACTGCAAAAACAAAGGTTGCAAATTGTTGCTGTAAGAATCGAATGGAAGATACAGGGAAAAAAAGGATCTAATTGAGCTGCAAGAAAACCTGACATAAACACAGCACCTAATAAGATAATGTAAACCTAAACACATAACTCCTTGCACAAACCCATTTGAAGCACTTGTTAGCTATTGCACTTCTGGTAGGCATCAGGGCAGGCGTAGAGCTTCAGAAACCTGCGTGTTTTGAGAGTTGACACTTGAAAGATGAGCTTCTTATGTGGAAGCAAATACTGAGTGGTATTACGAGTATGAGGAGAGGTTGAGGGAATTATGGAGTAAAAACAAAGTTGAGATAGGAACATCAAATTCAAATGGCAGTCGATGCTTAGACGTGAGCTTATGAATATCACGTGTTTTGGCAGAAGAGGAGCCAACATGGGGACTGAGAACTACAGAAAATTCTGTGACAATGGGAGATGATGAGCTCAGCAACTGAGATTGGGGCCAGTGGAGATGAGGGGTAATTCTGAGTATCGGGGAAACAAGAACAGAAGAGGTGACAGGAGTCGGGGAAAGAGAGTAGCCACACCTGAATAGAAACATGTCAGCACAAAACCCCAAGTTCACCTCTTGGCACTGCTATAAAGAAGAAAGGGTAGGACTGGTCTGGATGAATGGTGCTCCCAAAACTACACAGCAAAGAGTTCCCTTCCCTCCCGCAAACACGGATTCTTTTTGATGTTCCTTATACAGCGAGAAAGAAGAGATAAATTTAAATTGAGAACCTAGAGAGCTCTTTGATCCTATTGCCTGGAAATATGTATAAGAATATTTTCTCCAGACGTACTTTTGCTATATATGGAAACCAAATGCTGACTAATCATATAAACCTTATGGTGCCTAAGCACAGCTGTAATCTGCTGCAGAACACTGTCACAACGGCAAAGGAAAATGTGGAAAACTAAGAAGTTAGCTGCAGTGCTGAGAAAGAGGAGAAAATGATGATCAAAGGCACTGGAGGCCAGATTAGACAAGAGGGAGAGTTTCTAGCCGGTTAGCTTTTAAGATACAAGTGACATATTTATGACTTATTCATGTATTACTGAACCTCAGCTGTGCAAGTAATGATTACCGATTTTCCCAGTTTATAGAAAAATGATTCTACAGGAGACCTGCTGACTCAGGACAACCGTAATAGGATACAAAAGTCTGAAATTTGGTTTACCACTTTTATCACCAGTTGGCAGTGATGGAGCATTTAGAGCTGTTTACTGAGACACATCACGTTTCTTGGTCGAGAACAGAGCCACCAGCTGAAGAGGGGGAAGCAAGAGTTGTAACCTGCCCATTTTGCCTTACGTTTCAGTAACGAACTGGGAAGGAGCATGGAAAGATGCACACACGCAGCATCGGCACTCGTGGCAGCTGCCGGGGGACAGCTCAGCTCGGGGGCAGCCTGGGCATCACTGCTTGAGTGCAGCTGGGGCATCATAGAATGGTTGGAAGGGACCTTAAAGGCCGTCCAGTTCCAACCCTAAAACACAGGCATTTATTCCTACATGTACTCCTCGTCCTGTGAAATTATACCATGATCGACTGAAGAAATGAAACTGATTTCCCTTTAAAATGACAAAATGCATGATATTTTTGTACACTCCAAAAGAGATTTCAGTTTCTGGGCAGAGGATTATACTGATCTCAACATATCAAGATGGACCGTCTCAGAACTTTTTTTAACTTGCATTCTTGGCTGCTAAGACTTCATGTGGATGCTTTTTGAAGTTTGTTGAAATACACAAATCCCGTTCACTAATGACTGGATATCAAGAGAGAACATGTCAATAAATCTACTTGAAAATGGGAATAACACTCCTAAGTAAACCAACTTCAATATAAACCTCTATTAAATGCCACTCTTTTATCTTGAAATCACTTTTTTTTTGATTAAAATCCTTAAAGATATATCAGTCAAAATGAGCAATCGCAGCGTTTAGGGAAATGACTCTACAGCACATGTGAAACTCCACCGGTCTTCCCACAGTGTGGTTTGGAAGTCCACGTTATCTTGGTCTCACCAATCATCTTAGGAGCATCCCACTGGCACGTGACCACCTTACACTTGCTTTCCAGGGTCACAGTGTTGTTTACCTGCAGTTTGAGAGCACAGCAATAACATAACACTGAGTATTATCAGCATTTATTGCCGGAGTTCATCAGTCATTTACTGAATTCACCGGTACCATCAGTGGGAGAAATATGAGCTTGAACAGTATCGGCTCTTGCTTTTCCACTCATTTTAAAGTGTTCATCAGTACGGCACACCTAATTAATGCTTTCAATAGGTGTTAAAAATTCCTATACTGTAATGCAATAAATGCATTATGAACAGGCAAAGGCAAGTGGCTATAGTTTAGAAGCACAAAGGTGAGATAATGGCCTTCCACATCACTGAACTGCCAACCTTATTTAGCATAAAGCGTGGCATCTGGAGATTTCAAATCATAGAGCCGTTTAAAAATATATAGAATGTTAGATTAAATGACAAACACAGGACGTGTCACCTTTTAGAGGCAGAAATGTAAAACCAAAGCATATGTTCCCCAACTATATTTGCTTCAGGATCAGCAATATTTTTGTAACCTCATTAGTTTCTAGACTTGGTTTTAAACATGGGAAGATGGATATACAAATAAGTTACAGGTCCTCCACGTGACACCCTCAATTACAAGTCAATCTCTACTAGCAAAATAAATGAAGAACCCTGGGTTTAACTCTTACAGAGAGCCTGGGAGGTGAAGACAACGAGGAAAAAACTTTGCAAGCTATTAGGTATGAATGTCACACTGTGCTTTGAGCTCTGAAGCTAAGAGGCATGTGTAAGCATCTAGTCTTCAAATTGGCATTTCAAACAAATCCTGTGCCCTCTACGTGTGCCAAACTCCCACCAGCAACCCCAGAAGCCCCACACCAGCAGCACACAGAAATGGGTCCAAGCTCAGCTACCCCAGCTGAAGGCCCAGACACTGCCAGCAAGCACTTTCAGACTTTGTGTGGCACGGAGTTGAAACTAATAAACTGTAGCTGGCTCCATGGAGAGGTAGCTCGGGGCTTGTCATCATGATGTTGTCACTGCTGGAACAGGAGAGCGCCGTGCTGAGACCACTGGGCAGCTCCACAGGGAGCCAGCCCACAGGTAGCAGGGCTGAGGGCAAGGAGGTGCTGACAAAAACCACTCCTGAGTATCATCCAGAGACTGCTCCAGCTCTCCTGCCACCCTCAAGAGCCCAGCCCCCCTCGCCACCCCCTCAGCAGAGAACAGCAGCCCATGCAAACACCCTCACCTGCGTCAGAGGCTGCTCCCCATCTGACATATCACTGTACGTTAGTCACATTACATCACTTTGGAGCACGCGTTCAGCACTTCATGGCATGCACAATCTTTCACTGAGGTGTTATTAAAAGGCTATAACTAGGCCAATAAAGCTGAACTTTATTTGTCCACTCACAGCAATGGGGAAGCGGTGGCTGCTGATGACATTAAGCAAAACATCATAAAGACAATTCAACCCGTTTTTTTCCAGCTACCTGTTCTGTAAGCAGATTAGTTCAAAGTTGCCGATTTAACAAACAGCTGGGTAGTACGGAAAAACAGTCACACATAAAACCAGATAGTGCTGTCCCTCCATCCTCTTCTCCTCATTCCCCAATCGAAAAGGGGTTTATAGCACGAGCAATATCTGATGCTGCCTAAGAACCAACAACCAATAGCCTCCCTGGGCCCTCATGGAGAGTATCTTTAATCACATGGTTGCACGCTCTCCTGAGAAACTGCTTGAGTAAGGATGGATTCTCTCCCTTCACAGGCACTGCAAGACAGATTCCCAAAGTTTCAGTCACATGTTTCTTTGGAGAGGAAGGAAAAAGCGTCGGCGAAACTTTGAAGTAAAAATCATGAAATAGTGAAGCACTGCTTGCAGTTTAGCTTATTGTGCATGAAAGTTTAAACTTTGCTTTCAACCTCGGTTTTCCAAACATGCTGTCATTCACTATAATATGGGTTAAAAATAAGAGAAAGCAAAGAAGAAATGTAAATGATTTAAATGCATGCATATGTTCTTTTGTAAAATGTATAATGCATCTGCAAGGTTTTTTCCTCATATTTTGGACACAAATCAAGGGGGAAATGGTTCGCTTATGATATAGTGAATTTTTAATCTAACTTCAGTGGTAAAATGTACTTCCATGTAAGCATTTCACTGTATACTGTTTGTTGCTGCTGGTTTGGGTTGCTTTAAAGCTTAAATAGGAACACTGAAACCAAAAGAAAAACACAAGAGTATTTCTTTTCTTCTCCAAATTCTTTCATGGTAAATTTCTGTTTGTTAAAAAAATCCACTGGCAACACAAACAACCTTGTAGATGATCTATGGTCAATTACTAAAGTTGACATTCAATCACAAATAAGTTTAGGGGATGTTATGCTTACTTTTAAAATATGGTTTTAGTTATAGTCAAATGGTAGAGCACACGGGGATTTGCCCAGCCTTCCTGCTGTAAACAATACAGGCAAATGTCCAAAGAGGTACTTTTTCAATTAATGTAAATTCAGTTAATGGAAATTGTCCTGGTAGCAAAGAGCTTGCAGGATCCTTACTACAACAGTGACTTCCACTGCTTTTTTGTATAAAGGCAAACATATAAAATAGAAAGCACCATGCAAAATATGCAGACGTTGCATCAACCTGCAAGTAAAGCTCCCTATGGAGCTCATGACAGCCCTCAGAACGTGAGCTATCACCTACAGAACTCGGAGCTCAGCGAGACCCTGTGCAAAGCCAGAGTTATGGTCCCTGAGCTTGCTGAACAACCCACCAGAGGCTTGGCCAGGGCTCAGGAGTGTGGAGCTAGGGAGCCTCCTTAGGGAGCAGGAGGCACAGTTCACTGGTTGTGAGTTAGCAAAGACATCCAGCTTTGGTCTCTCTTTGACTTCATTGTGCTTTGCTTTCCTATGTCATCTCCCTAATCTGGAAGGCCTGCAAGATCTCCAGAACCAGGGAGGTCAAACACTTTCTGAGAGAGTGGCCATGTGTGATGGAGCTAGGTGCCTGCAGAATCAATAAATACTAGTGCTAGAGCTCCATATTAGCGCTATGAAAGTCCAATTTCAATATATGTTACCTTTCTAACGGCCTCCTTTCCTGGACCAGTACAGTCAGGACTTTTTGTAGGATCCTGAAAGGTTACAAACCACAAAGTTGCCAGTTCTATATTGCACTCCCCCCATCAATGACACCGTAACTCAGAGCAAAGGAAAAGTAACGCAAAAGAATGACAGGGCCAGTTACCAAAACTATGGCTCAAACTCACGAGCATTTGGCCTCTGTGCCAAGGCCTAGCAATTTCTATGAATTATCCAGAAATACAGGTGGGTCGTACACAGCCAGGGCCAGCTGCATCTGGGACAAAAGCCCAGGCAAGCAAGCAGGCGTAGGTCCCACTCTCGCGGAGCAGATGTGTGCTCAAGGGGAAGCAGCTGTGCTGGATGCCCCGATAGGTATTCGACCCAGCACAAGAGGCACAAACGGTTGCCCGCTATTGCTGGAGGGAAATAACAGGCAGGAGAAGCCTGGCAAGCCTGGGATTTCAGAAGAGGAAAGACTGCACCCCACCTGACCTGGGGACAGGGGATTTTTGATAGGACTATTACAATCACAGAGCTTATAAAATACATTTGGAAAGGCTTTCGTGTTGGTTTTGGGATAGCATACGAAGGCCCCAGGAATCCACTCTGAGGCCTTAAATCTGTGGCCAAACTCCAGCAAAAACCATATGTTAGTCATATTACCACCTTTTTCTTTTCCCTGTTCTTGCTCCGTTTTAAAGGACCACGCCCTGTGCAGTAAAGCAAACGTGGCCTGGGGGCAACAGAGGCTCATACACCACTTCTCTTATCTGAAGAAATCCCGTGCTAATGATGTGAATAATCCCAAGTCTGCTTTCTGTCATTTACTGACTGTGACCTGCTTGTTTTCACCTTTACGAGGGGAATAGCACCAGAAGGCTCATGTACGGGAAGGGATCGGCTTTGCGTCATCCCTCCAAGACTCCACGTTGCTTTTGGAAGGAGGCAAGCCCCAGGCAGGTTGTCCCCAGCAGTGCTCCAGGCTGTGAGATCTCCTCATAGCAAAGCCCCCACAGCTGGAGGCGCTGCCAGGACTGTCTTCTTGCACAACAGAACCAGCCAAGGAGGAGGATGGTGACAACAGAGACTCCTTTCAACCCACGTTCCTCTTCCCGGCTGCAGCAACTGGTTGTTGGCACCAGCTTTGGCTTTTTGAAGCACTCTGCCCAGCTCAAGTACTAACCAGCACCCCATTTAGCTTTGGTTCTAATAAAAAGCGAAAGTTAAAAACAATGCAAGCAGCAGATAAAGCACTATTAAAAACTGGCTGGAACCATGCCAGAGATTGAGTCCAAGGCAAGGAGAAGAGCCTAGACAACTGCAAGTTGATGATGGGTATTTCACAGTGTTCGATAATTAAGAAAAAAAAATATTTTCCATCTGGTTATTTTTTTCTGCCCTTTACCTCACTGAGGCAATATGAGTAAGCACAAACAGACTGTATTGCAACTCAGAAATATATATATTTCCAGTAGGGAACATCCTTACTTCAGCAAAGAGGAGATCAATACCACACTAATTCATCATGCCCAAAGGCTCAGTTTTATATGGTATGCAACAACACTTCTGCTAACTCATTTATATTCCACTTTAACGAACAATAATGAGATCCAGCCTATTTTAGATTAAAAATGGTGAAAATAGGTGTATCCACTGATATTACATTCAAAAAAACCCTCACGTGAGGATTGTTTCAATATAGATCCAGATATAATCGGCATTAAGAGTTTGGTAGTTTGAGCCTTTCCAC
>WAAB01025967.1:86957-144488 GCA_013389865.1 Piaya cayana
TCATCCCTCCAAGACTCCACGTTGCTTTTGGAAGGAGGCAAGCCCCAGGCAGGTTGTCCCCAGCAGTGCTCCAGGCTGTGAGATCTCCTCATAGCAAAGCCCCCACAGCTGGAGGCGCTGCCAGGACTGTCTTCTTGCACAACAGAACCAGCCAAGGAGGAGGATGGTGACAACAGAGACTCCTTTCAACCCACGTTCCTCTTCCCGGCTGCAGCAACTGGTCGTTGGCACCAGCTTTGGCTTTTTGAAGCACTCTGCCCAGCTCAAGTACTAACCAGCACCCCATTTAGCTTTGGTTCTAATAAAAAGCGAAAGTTAAAAACAATGCAAGCAGCAGATAAAGCACTATTAAAAACTGGCTGGAACCATGCCAGAGATTGAGTCCAAGGCAAGGAGAAGAGCCTAGACAACTGCAAGTTGATGATGGGTATTTCAAAGTGTTCGATAATTAAGAAAAAAAAATATTTTCCATCTGGTTATTTTTTTCTGCCCTTTACCTCACTGAGGCAATATGAGTAAGCACAAACAGACTGTATTGCAACTCAGAAATATATATATTTCCAGTAGGGAACATCCTTACTTCAGCAAAGAGGAGATCAATACCACACTAATTCATCATGCCCAAAGGCTCAGTTTTATATGGTATGCAACAACACTTCTGCTAACTCATTTATATTCCACTTTAACGAACAATAATGAGATCCAGCCTATTTTAGATTAAAAATGGTGAAAATAGGTGTATCCACTGATATTACATTCAAAAAAACCCTCACGTGAGGATTGTTTCAATATAGATCCAGATATAATCGGCATTAAGAGTTTGGTAGTTTGAGCCTTTCCACTGTAAGCAGTGAGTTGGACCAGCTGAGCTCTAAAAGCAGGCGTTAAACCCGTGCTGACTTATAAAAGAACAAGTTTTTGTGGCTCTAAGAGGTGTCAAACATTTCATTATCTCTTACAGGCAGGAAGAAGCTGAAAGACAAAACAGAGTCCACGGAGCCCTGAGGACAAGGGCTGAATTCTTGAACAGTTCCTGGAAGCAGGGGAGAGCAATCTGGAGGATCTCGAGAGGATCAGAACCAACAAACAACCCTGATGCTTAAAAAGGCAGCATCTGACAGACACTGTAGTCCAAAGTGGAGAAGATACACTAGAAACAAGAAATAATGGGGCACACTTACAGATTTTTCAAAGCAATAATGGAAAACAATGAGCAAATACTTTGAAGTGTAGCCTCACTTAGAGAAATCATGAAATTAGAACGTCTCTTTATTATAAACTGGAAAACTGTTCCTAAATGAAAGCTTTCCCTGAAACAATTCTGACTCTGAAATTCAGTATGCTGCAAACTTAAAAGAATATCAAGATTTGTAAAATGACTCCTTTAAGCACTGCATAAAAAGAGCAAAAATGTCAACAAATACGCTTCTCTGCAAATACTGTGAGGGGTGTTATTTCTGTGCAATCTGTAAAAACACAAGTACAGACACTGAGGTTTCTGGATCTCTTGTAAGTTTAACAGTAGCTAGGAGCTCTTGGATCTCAAGCTATAATAAATATTGTATCCTACAGGAGCCCATCGGGAATCTCAGCTCATGTGTTGTTCCATAGAAGATTGTGGTGTCAGATATGATTAGAATCAACACTTTCCACTTATTCGGAGCTTTAAAGCTACCTACACAGAACATTAAAAACAACTTTTAATGAAAGACAATTAAGGGGCACATATGACAATCTCATATTCAGAATGAGTTTGCGTCAGCTACTGATTAAAAAAAATAACTATAGTGCATTTTGGTTTTTTTCCCCCCATAAATAAACAGAAGGTTTTGCTGCTTCTTCAGCTGACAAACCATTATATGAACTGAAGGTGGCTTCCCCGACTGAAAGTCAGGAGGTAACACTAAAGCAAGAAGACACTCCACTGTCTGCATTAATGGACCACTGGAACACGCGTCAAGCAGGTTGTGTGACACGAGAACAACTGTCTTTGAGCAGCAGAGGACTGTGCAAATGACCATTAACGTGGCCCCTGGAGGCCCCGCTGCAACTTATCTTCATATAAGAAGAAAAAAACCCATTATCTTGTATTTGATTATTCTGTTGCTTAGATCACAGTTATGGTGTCATCTAGCTATGACATCAACATGGAAATCACCGCATTTCTTGTTTGTCAAAGTACCCTGTGAACCATCAAAAACCACGTTAGTGAGATGAACAAGGTGATCAGCCTTTAGGGGATTAAGCACCTTGAGTAACTCAAATTGCTTAAAGGAAAATCCAACCTAGCACAGCAGTGTCTAGAAATTGTTGATTTTTTTAAAATTTCATATGCATCTGTCAAATTAACTTGCACTTTTAACCATTTATTTTAGCCAACGGATACTTATGTGTCAAAACACGACCCTCATAGATGAGATTAACTGCTTTGATCACTACAAGCTTCCTCGGTTAAACCAAAAGCAAACAGGAATGAGGAATAACAAATCTCCTCTGTCACTAGCAGGGTAACAGCTACCCCGTATCACAACACGATGCTGCGCAGAGCAAATCCTCATCTCCAGAACTGACAGACTAAACCACCCACAACCATCACAGGGAGGCAAAAATATATCAGTATATAATGATTCTGTTGCCGTGCAGTCAGTGTTCCCATGCCTGTCCTCTCCAGTATGCTTCTGCCTCCAGAAAACACCCACCAGTATTTCAAGACATTAATGCTACTCCATGTACCCCTGCAGCTGAGTCTTTTCCCAAGCCAGGCAATGATCCAGCAGCAAGTGCCCAGTCAGTAGTGTCAGGTCAGTTTAATTTCTCTTCACATCTGCATAGTCGATCGGGCGTTGCTGTTTCTGGATGTAATCATGTATACTGCATTGGCATCTTAGAGCCTGTTGAAGTCAGTTCTGTCTTAAGGCTCTCTTCAAAAACCATCAGATAACATTTCCTCAAATTAAATGAAATACATGAAGTTGAAAAAATTCGAAGTATGGGAACTTCGTATTATGCCATTCATGCACACACACACATATTTAGTAAGGCGGATGGATAGGATGGAGAGAGCACGAGCACATGCAAATGTGTGCAACAGCACCAAGAAAACACTGCCCCCAAGTATACCCACACGCTATCACTCTTCTAGGAATAACACATAAAATGCTTTTCAAATAAGTAATGTAATGCTTTAAATGATACAATATTAACAGAATTGGCTCAGAAGTTATTACAGGAAAGAACCATAACTTAAACTGGCTTAAATTTAAGCTGACTGAATGGAGGAGCACAAAACAAGCAGTGCTGGGTACACATTTTTGCTGTTACTAAACAGGTGATGCCCTCTGAGAGCCCCTTGTTACATGACCATTATTAAAACCTCTCAGTTGCTGTGAAGAACAGACCAAGGGCCAAATCTCTTCCTTGGCTTCAAAGCTCAGCATTATACTCGGAGGATCTGAGTGCAATCTCTATCTGCAACAACAAACTACCTTTATACCATCCAGGTAATTACAGGTTCAGGTCAAGGACTCCAGACCATATTGATTACATCTCTCTGCAACAAGGACCCTCCAGCACTGGCCGGCTCCACTCAAGCAGGGCAGCTCAAGTATCTGTGACGCCAGGACTCCCCGGGCCCTACCAGCACCCGTAATGGGAAACCAGCAACCGCTCAGGCCTGTCAGTTATTGCCTCTGGCAATAAGGACAGCCTGGGAATTCATAATGTTGGTGACTTCATCTGCCAGCTGCATTCACACATCTTTACTACCTGAATAACTGATCTCCGCTCCTCCAAGGCAGCACTTTCTGCTGTACAGCATTCAGGAATAAATATTTGATTGTGCATACAACAGAAAAGAGCTCAGATGGTTTAAGGTGTGACAGCAGACGTGTTTATTAAACTCCAAGTGAGAGCATTGCTGGACAGTAAGAATTTGTCCCATGCTCCCATCTCACGGGTGTGGTGATGAACAATAAAAGATCCTTCACAGGCAGAGGGGAGGGAGGGGAGGCAACCTCCCTCCCCCACAAGACCCAAGTCAATTCTTCTGTTCATTAAGCCCTCCGCAGGCAACAAGCTATCTGTCCACGACCCGCCAGTCGCACACAAAAGAAAGGGAAGTACTAAATTACAAGCCAATTTTAAGTGGGCATCGATTGAAGTAACCAGAAGAGAGCTTAGTATTGTCAGTTTCATACAACAGTAATAAACAATCTTCATTAAAAAGTGATGCATGCATCCCAAAGCAGCACAGCACATGCCAGGTTTCAGAAAATAACACAAAGGTTCCCACGCCCCACACACAATAAAAGAAAAAAAACCAAAACCCCAATGCTCATGATCTTTTTCTTCTACAGTTTAATTTTACTCATTAAAATCCTTCCTTCTCCAACTTCTGTATTTGCCCTAAGCAAGAAAGGAAAAGATCTCCTCCAAGGAGGCGAGGAGAAGGTTGATGCAAAACAGAGATCAGACAACTTGTCAACATTCTCCTGCTCTGCTGACAATGCAACGAAACCATTACTTGACCGAAGGGTAAGTGTCAAAAATCTCTTTGTATGAGGGAATAAACAAGGCTTTTCATAAACACACATGCAGATGGCCACACCTTTTTTTTTTAACCAAGCAGGACTGAATTAAGAGCTAAGGCTGAGCACACCCACGTACCTGAGCCCTTCAACACATTTGTTATAGTTTAAGAGAAATGCTCACCCTCACAGACTCAATGCAGCTGTGCAATTAAATTGACTGTCATCAGAAACTGCTGCAAAATCCCTTCTCCAGAGGTTTTCTATTTCTGAGTCATTGTTCCTAACCTTCCCACACCCTTTAATTTCTGCATCTATTTATTAGTAGTAGAATTCTATCAGATTTGATTTTCCAGGTATGTAACACGACATGCATCATTCATCTACAGGTTATAGTATAAAAATTCAGAAAGGTGCCTGGAAGTATTCGATTCTGTGTCTAGCCTACTCTTGTGTTTTCTAGATTAGCCTCGATCATTCTGTAGCCACCCTCAGCTAGCCAAAAATCACATCTAAAGCAAGTCAGATCAAAGAGAGGAACAGCATTCAGTGCACACAGGTAATGTAAAGTTTTCGAGTCACGCCTGTAGAGTGCTCTTCTGAAACAGAGCCAGGTCATTCAGCAATAAGTATTTCTATCGCACTACAGATTTCTGTCTCGGGGTTGGTTGGTTTGGTTGTGCAAAGAGTGTGACCTTCAGCTGTGGTATCTCCTGCAGACAGGGCACTTGCAAGGCTTTTTCCCCCCTGTCTCCAGTGTCTAATAAAGTCTTAAATGTAACCTGACTTACTGAGACATAACCCCACCTTTGTTAAACACAAGGCAAGCAGCCAACAGCCTCAGCACTTCTTCGGAAAGGATGGACACACAGACACCAAGCACACCCACCTGCTTGCTTCACAAAGTGTGCACTTACAATGTTTGCAGTAGTGGTTCTTCCTCTGCATTACTGTTAAAGGCTTCCTGCTTTAAAAAGCTTTACACTCAGTGCTGTCCCTTTAACATTTCTCACTGCCAATCTGGAATAGCATCTGGAATCTCAGTGCATTTAATCCTTGAGGGTATATGCTCTCTATGATGCATATGACTAAAATGTGTGCATTGAGGGACGAACGTCCAGTAGCTTTAGGTGACTACATTTTTGCAAACTCTTCTTAAAGATTCAATAATAATAATAATAAAAGTTTGTAGAATTTTAAGTCAACATAACCACGCTGAAACAGGCATTTTTTTTTAATTCCTTCAAGTAACTTACAGATACTGCCTACAGATCCACCTTGAAAATTCCATTACCAGTTTTCACAATTGATTTTCATGTATTAGAGTTTCGTACTTTTTAAACAAAGATTTTTGCAAATGATCTTGTGATAGAATCCTGTCATTAGAACACCACCATTTTACAGATGTGTGAAAATAATGGTTAAAAAAACTACACAAAATTCATATTAAACACAATAACTGAGTTGTCACTGATGGGGGAAAAGGAACGAAGCTATCAAGAACAGCTGAAGAATAATGGAAAATGATAAACATGTACTTGAAATCTTTTGATAGGAAGAACAAGTGATGGAGTTCGATAAGAAGAGGCGCCACGCTGGTTGTATCTCTAAGCAACAGGCAATCAAACAGCCAGATAAGCATCTTCATAAAGTGCAACAGACTCGAATGCATGGGTCATAGCTGAAGAATCACTTCCTGGTTCAGCTTAGGTAGTAAAAATTTATGACCTACTTAAAAAAATCCCTCAAACCTAGAAAAGTATTTTCCAATGAATTTGTTTTCCATGAAGAATGTAAGCCATTTAGGGCATGCCTCGGTAATAGCAGGAAATGAGAATACTTACAGTAGTGGCCTCCAACACGAAACATGCAACGCTGTGCATGAACAGCATTTCAAGTAAAACCTTTAGATTCAGAGCTGAGCTTAATGCAATTTTCTGCACATCTCAATGCTGGGAAGAAAACAAAGTAAGCATAAAACACTTCTTCCTTTTGCTGGGCTCTGTTACAAGAAAAGCAGAAGATCTCAAAAAACAGGGCATGTTTTTTTGGGTGTCTCTTCTGCTCTGTAGCAGAATTCACACCCCTGTACCATCACACATAATCCAGCCTATCTACCCTAAATTTGGAGCAATAATTTCTGCATGGGAAAGGAGTGGGATCAGGCAATATGAAAACTGCCAATAGAAACCGAAGTCCCTGAATCAAAAGTCCTTTCAAATCCAAACTGTCTGGCAGTGCAGTTAAATAAAATACTGCTATCAGCATGCCCCTAACAAAATCCGTGTATTGTTTATAAGAAACTTATGAGGTGTTATAACTAAACTGAGTCACTGCTGTACAGTAAATATATTTTCAGTGTCATAACAATGTATACAATTGACTTTGGCAATTTTAATATAGACACACATGTTAAAGGCATTACCCAGAGAGCTTCATCACATTCGCATGAGCAATTTCATATTAAGGCCCCATCCACACTATAGGGAAGGTTCTTTAGCATGGAGGAGGTGCGGTACCTGGTTACAGGATGGTTGTATTTCATCATTAACACACACCTCTACTACAGTCATTGACACTGCTCCGTTGATATGCAAGAGGTAAAAAACCCACAAACCCTGATAACCCAGATATCTCCATCTGTATCAGCTCACACAGTCACGCTGATAGCGCAGAACAGCTATGCCATTAATCACTCTCAATCTGAAGTGTCAGATACACAGACAGAAGCACTCCTACGACTCAAGCTTGTAACCTTTTAGGAGTAACAGGCATAGATGAACTAGTCCAAAAAAAAAAATCATAACTGATGCATTTATGGTTTCTGCTGCATCAAACAATTATTTTCAAAGTTACTTTGCCATGCACTAAAACAAATACAATTCCCTTTAAATAACCAGCATCAGATGTTTCTCTAAGCTCAAAGCGAATTAATTTAACAAGTTTTAAATATTTGAAAACGGTATTTATAATGACAATCTTCAATATCCAAAGTAAATGTAGTTATTATTGAACTCAGTTATAAACACATCTAAGAAATATCCTGTAGTACCTAAATAAATTAATTTGGCAAACAATGCAATATCTTGGACTCAGAATTAATATCAATTGCAAACAGAGTCTGGAACAGGAGCTTTTATTTTAGCTCTCTTGAAAACAACCTTCAGAAACCAGTTTCTGTATGTGTTATAGTCTCTTTTTACAGTTTAACCTCAATCCAATCAGCAGTCTCCAGGGATTTTCAAATCACTACAGATTAAAATCCTCTCTGACTTGCCTGTTTGACTAATGCTGTGTGTTTAATAATTCTACTTGTGAGAGATTTTATTTGACAAAATCCTGCTGTGTGGACCCTTCAGACGCTATACATCTGTACTGGAATATAAAGCTCTGTTGTCCTTGTTTCTTCACACAGACTAAAGCCCACCACTGAGAAAAACAGAAGAAAACTTTATAGCACATATACTACTGTGTTGATATTAACATAACCACTCTAGTATTAAATTTACACACTCCTTTAGAGCAGAGTAGTGAAAATGCACCCATTACACAAACATTAGATAAACTATCCTGTTGTCTTGACTGGTCACAGAAATCAATTACGCGTATGATTACATTTCAATGAAAGCTATTTTATAAATGAGAAGGAACTGTAATATTCTGTGCTTCAGGCATTCATTAATAAAAGCATTTCAGTGTTAGCGTTTGCAAATGTTCTGGTTTTTTTTTAGTTTAGGCAGTTTTTAGTATTCTATAGCTCATGTTAAACTTACTGTAAATACTATGTTCATATCTTACCACAACACTGTGACTTCAGATTTGAGGGTAAAAGGTAAAAAAAATATAAAAATAAACAAGTCATCACTGTGGTAGCTTTCAGTATTTGTACAAGGCAGCACTTACCCTACTGCACAGCTGAAAATCATGATATCCTTTTAAGTATATGGCAATGGTTAGTAAACATGTTATCAGGAAAAAAAAAAGACAAGATTGATGAATGCCATGAACATCAAAGAAAACACAAAATCAACATGCTTCTACCTGAGGTAGCATCGATCACTGTTGAAGCTCCTCTGCGATCAGAAACTGGACGAGACGACCCCGGCATGCTAACAGGCTCTGAACGCACTGGCTGAATCCTAAATAATAAGTTATAGTTATCACCTGTGTCAAAAGCATTGCTCAGGAGGGCTGTAATTGACTTGCAAACCTGAGTCAGCTGAACCAATTTACTTTGAAATCTGCCAACTGTTGATAATTTCTGGTTTGTGGATCCAAGGTGTGGGTAATGCGCCCAGAGACAGGCTGAAGTTCTACCCAAAGAGAATATCCCCAAACTAATCTCAGGGGTGGGGGCTCAGAAAGCCTCAAACAAAAATGATCACCCTACTCAAACTGGTTAAAATGCTCCTACTGCCCTCCTGAACAGCAGCATTTTATTAGTCAGTTTAGAAGAAAAGATTCATTTGTAATTTTTCACTCCTTTTGTAACAAATATCTATATCAATATTAAAAATAATTTCTTTCTGCCTATGTATACATATATACAATAAAAAAAACCATTAAATCTTTGACTGCTATTTCCTTACTTGTGGGAGTAATTACGTGCAAAGAGAAATCCCACATTTCAACCCATGCATTTTCAATCCAAGGACAATCTGCCCAGTTTTAATGGGATTAGTCATATTAGCCTTCTCTCATTTTACTCCTAAGAGTTTCAGACAGAGTCCCAAACAATCCAAGCCCACACCACAGAACTTTAGCCTCCACATCGCACGCAGTCAGAAGCACGGAAACTTGTTAAATCTTGAGAGCTACCAGCCAGGACACAAACATGTGGTGCATAAAGCACTCCTACAACAGCAGCAGCTATCAGTACTCAGAAGGCCACCTTTACCTTTGCTCTCCCTCCTTCCCTTCCCTAGCCCAACACCCCCAATTCCAAATCAGCCAATGTCCCCAAACAGATGAAATAAATACATGAAAAAGAATTACAAGGAAAAAAAGCAAAGGAAGGCCAAAAAAAAAAAAACAGGGAAGGGGAAAACATTCCAGAAGTTCACTTATTGTTCCAACACGCTGACTGCTTCACAGTCAGCATCTACATCTATGGCATAAAGCTCCCACCCCTGTCTCAGAAAATGGATTTATTAAGCAATGTAGAAACTGCAAAAGCCAAGACAACACTGAGTAAGGTCACCAAACTCTGTACTTACTCTGCCACTCACCGAACAAGGGGCAGCAGAAAGGAATCTAAGCCACTTGTCCTGGATGAATCTTTACTATTGTTGAGTTACAGACTCTTCTAAGACTGTCATCTGGATAAGCTTGATGAAAACTACTACAGGTTCCACCCAGGTGTCCTCATTTAAGCATTAGGCCAGTTATTCACACAACAAATGTGAAACAGCTTGGAATTTGATTTTGTTTTTACCTGAGACTGTTGAGATCAAGATCATCTGTATCAAAGTCCAGAAGAGGCTGTGGGGTATCGCTCGGACCGTGCGACTGCAGCACTGAAGAACTGGATGAAATGACAGTAGTTTGGCCAGAGGGATGGATTGTTTTGAACTGGAACTGCGGGCCCATCCATAAGCGTCGATGAGGCCCAGTGTGAGTCACTATTTCAACCTGTGGCAAGATAGGGAAATGCTTAACAAAAAAACCTGCAATATAGGTAGGAAATGGTCCCTTCAAAACACTGAACCCTCAGAAACCTGCTCTCCCAAACAAAAAGAGTGTGTTGTGCCATCAGTTCAGAGGAATGCTGAACAAGGAAAGATTCAGAATGGCTTTGCCAGACAGCGATGCTCTAGCCAAAGCTAAGAGCTTCTTGCAGAACATGAAACCCCGTTAACCGTCAACTTGAAGACACTGCACCCAGGCTCCTAAATTGTTCTGAAGACAGACAGTCCATCCTATTACTTCACCTGACCCTGTTCGCTCTTCCCCTTGTCATTATGAAATACAGGCTTGAATGCTAAAAGCTACTCTCATTGTGGCAATAAGGAAACATATTTCCATCTGCATCTACATGGAGCAGACAGAGGAACTGGCGAAGTTCACCTCCCCCAGACAACCTCAATGCTGACCAAGTCAGTGGATGCACTTTTTAAAAGCAAAGCTGTTACAGCTTTGTTACGGCTGCTTTCTGCAAGTTCACACATTAAACAGCCCTGTTTCACATGTATCTAGTGCGACCTGTATTTCAAACCAAAGCTGCTAATTACTGCTGGCACATCTGAGGGCACGGCTGGCAGAGACCATCTTGCTGGAAAGCAGCAAGATTTGTAACAGAGAGCAACGTGAAGCACACTGCGAGACACTGAGCAGCCCAGGTCACACTCATCACTAGGCAGATGCAATATGAACATGTATGTTCAACACACGGAGTTCATAAGACCAGCAACACACACTTACATATTAATTTAACTGTAATTCTGACAATTACAAGAAGTAAGGGTGTTTGCTTGCAATGAACAATCACACATATATAATTGATGTCCATGAGATATGTAACTGTGTATATTTATCTGCAGACAGACACACAGAAGCTTCCAACTCCACATCTACTTTCAAAAGGTACAGAGAACACCAAAGGCGTGTCTAACAATGACTTCAGATATACACATTTTTATCTGTGTGTTGAGTTTCTAGTCATGAATTTTCAAAAAAATAAGTGATTTCAGTAAATGAAACATACAAAATATTTCTTAAATGTCTTTCCACGCTGGTAACTGTAAGAGTGATAAGTATCAATTCTGTCAAACTCTTAATTAAGCCAACAATAGGAATGGTTGGACTCAATGATCCGGTGGGTCTCTTCCAACCTGGTGATTCTATGATTCTATGATAGGAGTGCAAAGAAACATGAACATTTAGGATGGTAGCATTATTGGAAATGTATATGATAAGGAAAATTGGGCCCTGTAAATAAAAGGGTAAACACGGCATAAGCCCTCTGCAATAAAATTTAAAAAATCAAAAAGATCCTTTAAAGGTCAGAAAAAAAAGAAATAGTAAATGAAAATATTAAGCTCTGCTACACTCATACATGACAAAATTAGGCCATTAAATTCCTATCCATTTCTGCTAAAACAATGATCAGCTTCCCAGCCAAAATGCAAATTATTGAGGAAAGTAATGAAAATATATTTTTATATACATATGTCATAGATGTGTACAAGTAGCAAGCCTTAATTCTTTAAGAAGTGATTTTAAACACTGGATAATGCTGTTCTAAGTTCTCTGCTAACGTAAGACGACAAATGCACAGCCTATCTCGCACAACTGCCATCCTTGCATTTATCTCAGCGTAACTCGGCCTGACTGCAGACGTTTCTGAGGCAAGGAGCTTTTATGTAGCAGTGTAAATTAGGCCACAGATAAAGTAATCTGTATATTTTAAGCTTGAAACCATCAGTGTCACAGAGCCGAGAGGTAAACAGATGCCTTTGCAATTTTACTGAGGCTACGGCCAGATGTTCCTATTCACTCTCCTGTTGTGTGCAGGACAAACATATTGTATCTACTTCACACTGACAGCACACATTACCCACTGTTCTAATTGAAAAGTTGAAGTGAAGGGCAGTGTTTTTTCACTGCATGCTGTTACTGTTGATAACAACACTTTAATTTTGAAAAACATACTTGCACTCTAGGCCTAATCTGAAGTGGCTTGCTTAGCGAATGCTAGCGTTTTCATGCTCAAAAGAGCTATCATCACCCTTTTCACTTAGCGAAAATTAAACATTCCGGAAGCATTCTCTGAATTATCTGTGTTCTGTGACATCACTTGGGATATTCTGTTCCTTATGAATACATTTATTTTTCTAGAGGGATAGATGTGATGAAGTTCAGGCAGTCTTAAGTTCCTTTGCCATTTTAAATCTTCCAAGAATTATTAATAAACTAGTCTCCATAATACAGGTTTACTTTACTCTCTTTTTTCTGAGATGACTATACAAGTAAGTCACCAGAACAGTAAAATAAGCTACAATTCGCAGACTGCGTTGTAGAGCATAGGTGGAAAACTACAGGTGGCATCTTGGCCCCAGTGAACTCAGTATTAAAATTGCTGTTGACTACACTAACTGAATAGTTTCACCATCTTTATGCTCTGACAAATCAGAGGCAGCACAAGCAAATTTGGTATATGGCTGCGCAGACACATCTGAAACCTTAGGCCAGGTGAGTGGATTCACAGGAACAGGTTCCCCAGTGAATGCCACTCCTGGATTGGTATATATGGAAACCTAACTTCCCAGTTTGGGAAAAGGCTGTGTATGATTTATTCATCAGTGGGAGAAGCAAATCACATCCATGAATATTTCATATTTATGCCATACACCCTATCAACGCATTTAATGCATCACTCCCATAACAACATTGCTCTTAAACCAGAGGAAACCCACCTAATTTGTCAGGATGAATTCCACATATCAGGGACTCCGTAACTGTGTTGGCAAATCCAGCCAGACAATAGATACAACTACAAGGATTTAACCTCATATAGAAGTATTCCACCAGTCAGGATCATTTTAAAGCACTGTAGTATCTGTATCTAGCCATAACTCAAAGAAATTATCAGTAGGAAATGCAGTAACTGATAACCAGAAAAAGAAGGAAGTAAGGCAATTAAATCTACTATTTTTCTGTTAACATGCATTAAGTACAGCACGGGTCACAACTGAAAATGCATTGTCATTTTGCCAAGCCAACCTTCTTTTTCCATCTCTGAAAAGCTCCATGTCAGGAGAAAAAGGTAGAAAGGTAACTTTTTGTTGCCAACTTAAACTTCCTACTTCACCCTGAACTTCCCAAGGATGTAGCTTGTGCCAGGAATGATGTTGGTTTTAATACAGCTTGTACAGTTTGTATAAAATGTGAAGACTATCGAATCCATACCATGTTAAGTCAGTTGTGAAGTTGGTTTTACAGACAGCGATGCCTGTGGCCCACTGGAAGCTTACTTGCCATTTTGAGGAGAATTGTGAATGTGAATTCCAGTGGGTACTACTGCTGTTCCACTACTGAACTGTAACATCCCCCAAAAAGTGTACCTGGGAAAGCCACTCCTCGTCCTCTTGCCCGCTGTGGTCAGACGCTAAGCTATCGTACGACTCATGTCGAGTGATCGGTCCAGGGCTCCCTGGTGGAACCACTGAAAGAAAACAGAAAAATGAAAAAGCAGATTGTTAAATGCTTTAAAAAACCCAACTCAATTCACAGAGCAAAACTAAGTTAATTTTGTTCTTCTATTCACTACGCTCATTTGTCTTCATATGGACTCACTGCAAGAGGAAAATGCAAGTTCTTCAGCTCTATAGACTTGCATGATACCCAAAGACCATTTTTAAAACAATTACCATATATACACACAACTTTGGGGAAAAGCACAATTTAGTGTTCAAATGCTGTCACAAAAAAAGAGAGAGAATCATGGGCTCATTGCTGTAAAGATTAATATTTGATGATTCTCGCTTCTTGGGTCATTTAAACACATTAGCAGAACTTACAGCCTAGCTACTTTATTTTCTATGGTGGCAACATTATGCTGCTCCAACTAAAACTTCACACTTGAGAAAATCAAATGAGTTGAGGAGACGCAAAATGCAAGCAACCACCCCCAACAACGGGACAGGTGGCATTTTTCATTTTCTTGTAACTGCTAACTGTCAGGGGGCTCTTGGAGGCCTGGATTCAATACCAAGAGCCCACACCCTCTTTGAGGGAGGAGCAGCCACCACAAAAGCAACTTAATATGAGCAAATGCAATAATGGTATTTGTACTTAGGTAAAACAAGAGAGCTTTATGCTATAGCATTAAGATACCGGACAATCCTAAAATTAGAACCAATATTTTTATATTCACATAATCTAAAAATGACTCAGAGGTTTTAAAATTGATTTTTGAAAACTATATTATTACAGGGTTGACCTTTATGTGTCAAGTTTCCATCCACTACAAATTTTTACAGCCCTGCTGTAAACCCCTAATAATAGGAGTTTATAAAGGCAAAGCAGACACAACTGTAACCATAAATACAGAACGGCGCCTCTCGAATATAAACAGCACAGGGTTTTCATAAATCCATATAGTGTATGAAATAAAGGGATTTTCATCCTGTTTGTATAAGTGGGTATCTGAACCCAACCTCAGCTATGGAGTTGCTGCTAACACATCTGTATCACGGTGTGTCCTTGTTCCGAAATCCGGAATATACCAAATTCAGGCAGGGCCTAACTTAATCAACAGTCATTTAAAGTGCTATATACATTAGAATACATTCTCACAAAGTGTCAGGGGTTTGGTTTTTTCCCCACAAGACACTATGCATCTGCCACATCCACTGAAACCGATCTGAGTTGTGCCTGCCCGTACGCGTACACACACACCTCAGCAGCCACAGATGTTACTGCAGCGTTGTGTTCATCAGTTTTCAAGATAACACAGAAACTATATTCATCTGCTTCATTACAACCGTGACAGATCTAATTCAATGACTTACGGATGTGTCTGCCTCTCCCATATCAAACCGGTATTAAGAAAATACAGGTACCTTCCTGGATTACAAACAGCTGAGGATTCGCAGTAGATGTGGATACGAAACCATAATGCCCACGCTTCTTTCTTACTGGTAAAGTTTATATTTGAAGCCAATGAAACAAAACCATTATTTTGACACGTTCTGCTGTTGTCCTAATCTTCCCCACATCTCCTGACTCTCCTACAATAAATTCTCGGTACCGCCTGTTTCTGAGGGCACAGCTGATCAACTGCAGGCTTTCCTGTTATTGAACTCCGCTAACAAACTCTTCATGACTCCAGCAGATGTTTTTGCTTTCAAACCAACGGCAACTTTATGGACTGTTCTGAATTTGTCTTGTTCCTTCTATCCCAAGGGCAACTACCAGAGCTGTCAGGATGTGGGAAGCTGCTATTCAGTGACTAGCTGCAAAAACGCTAGAGCAGGGAGCACCACCCATCCCACTTTTGCTTTCTGTAGTATTTTTACATTGCACCGAAGAGTCAAGATAGCACTACAGCGAAAAAGGAATTCAAATTTAAGACGAGCTTTAGGCCTACGCTGTATTGCTTTTCCCAGTGAACCCCAGCTTTGCACAGATCTTGCAATAACACGCGTTTCAGCGCAGCTTCAGCCCGCAGCGTTAACTCTTTCTACCAAAAAAGTGACGACATGCTGAATTCCACGAAAAAAAGCTCTGCCGTAGAGTTCACCAGCAGGGCAACAGTGATAAAGCCTCAGCTGAGGTCAAACCTCAGTAATTTATTTCGCTATTTAATAAAATAGCATTTATGTACCACACCTATCACAAAAGCAGGCATTTAAAGAGAGTCTGGTTTTGATAGCAGGATCCCATAACGACGGCCCCAGCCTTACCACAGGCAAAGCAAACTCGACTCCCACTGCCCTTAGTGGGAGCAGGCAGCGTTTTGTGAGATATAACCTTATAAGACAAGTGATCCTTGCTGGAGATTTGCCATTGCTGTGCTGCTTATTACAGATCTACATATGGTCTTTTTTTTTTTCTTCCAAGTTAAAAATGGCCTTGAAGTCATAGATATGAATATGTTCTAATAATGTAAACCTCATTCTTTCTTCATTTCTGGGTCACACACCTCTAGCATCGGTAGCAAGTTCCAAGATGAGATTAATTTAAGTCCAGAGGGACATTTCCAGGAATTTGAGCTTGAAAGTAATCTTCCAGCTTAATTCCTTGCAAATCTGAATTCATGCTGGAAATTATGGCAGCTTCTTACACATAAGTGAGACTATTCTCATGTTAGAATAAGGAGTTGTTTCAATTCCTATGAATTTCTGTATATTGCAGGATATTAACCAATAACGTTCAAATTCTTCAAATGCTTTGCAGGACGTAGCGCATTTTTCTTGCACTCCTGTAAGTTCTCTTTCATTGGGAAGAAGTCACAAATGGCACACGCATAGGGAAGGAGCAAGCAAGTTGCACAGAGATATTTTACTGGCCATATCAGGTGCTTTGTACCTTCCCAAAATAATAAATTCAATGCTTTGTGTCTGAGCTATGCCAATTCGCTTGCTAATCTTACACCAACACCTGGAACAAACACATAGCAAATATCAGAATGCAGTTGAGTTTGTTTACTCTAGAAATACACAAATGTGGAATTTTTTTACAATTACGTGGAGGAAAAGTACAAAGAAAATTAGTGTGAGAATTAAGGTGAGAATTAGAACATACAACGTCTGTTCATGTAGTATAACAGGACATAAGTCCACTTATAAATACAAAACTGCTTCATAAGCAAGCATTCAAGGTCACTTTTTAAGAACTGTAGTCCTACCTACAGCAAAAATAAGAGCTTTGCCATAAATATTTGGCAAGGAGCAAGAACCACCTTTGAGCTGCTCCAAAAGAATAGTAGCACTTTTAATATCCATCCTCCTTCACGTGCCAAGTGATCTGCATCATCTCTAAATGTGGAGTATATTCCTCATCCCTCCATCCTGCCTAGCTCTACTGAACCACTCCACATTTAAAAAAGGAAAAACAGCATCTCAGTGAAAACTGTTGTTCTTTATTTTCTTTCATGACTTAAACACTGTAATCTTCTTTTCTACCCTGAAAAATCAAAGGTGTAGGTGCTAAGCCATGATCTAAATTCTAGAGTTTACATATTTCCTTCTCTACAGTCACAGCATTAATCTTTCCACTATATTGAAGAACGAATATTAAAGGCAAGAATCTGGAAAAAGAATCACAATACAAATTCGGCAATTTGTGTGATAATTGTTAGATCCAGGAAAACTGCACAGCAGTGACTGCAGAAACAAAAGTTTCAACACAAGCCAAAACAAAGGCTGAAATACAACTGAGCTGATGCTCCTCTGAACTCAGGCCCTGAGCCACACAGTGCAATGATTAAGTCTGAAAACATACCCCATTGTTTTGAGACTTTGCATGATATTTAGTGACAAATAAAGAAAACAAACAATTTATATTAACCTCAAATAATCTGCACAGACATTCCTGACACATAAGTGTCAGACAAATACATACGCTTGACAAATATTGGAATTAACAAAGTGGGTTTTGTTTATAGATGAGCTAATTATGCAATAAATACCTAGGCAAATCTTTGTTCATTCGAAGATTATAAATTGTCATCTTTCAGCAGCACAGAAGTGTTGGAACAAAGAAACACTACAGCTCAATTGGAGTGCGCTCACTTATGGTTTTGATTTGTGAACAATAAATCATTAGTTTTACTTAGTTTTGTGTATTTCTTAAACCAAAAGGTTTTAATTTTCTCATTTATATAAATAAGCATTACACAATTCAATTTAATTGAGAGTTATACATGAAATTTCCAATGTGCTCTTCTCAAAGGGATGAATGTTTGTCCAAATTAAGAGCAAACAAAGGCATTTTCAGACCATCAAGACTATTTGTTTGCTGCTGCCTGCTGTACATGTGCCTGCAGACACCCAGAGAGCACTCCTGTATTTCAATTGAATACACTAAATTTATGATTTGAAATAAGATTCTAAAATCCAGCAGCAAAGGAAACAATGTAATTCATTGCCTGAAGTCTATCCTGTGTCCACACGCAGTCTCTAGTGATGTCCATGGCGCAAACGCAGAATACAAATGAGGTATCCCTTGCTCTCATACAAATCACACACCAACATCTGATTTTGATGCTTTCCTGTGGTTCCTAAGTTGTATCTAAATTGATCATAGGTGGTTCAGAGAACTTAGGTAATCACATGCTTGTCAACAAGCTTCAGGAATACTTCTCTTAAAGCTGAGCTCCACAATTTGAATGATTTACTTCATGCTACTTCTGGAACTACTGACGCATTAGTTACATCGCGTTACCCATGACAAGTCCAATATGACAGTCCTGGTTTAGGTCTACATGCAGCCACTTCAAATTCAACAGGTTCACCTTTTTTCCATCTTATAGATGTGATCTCAGTTGTGCCAGAGGTTGGTTTTGCTATCCTCATGCAGGTTTGCCACGCAGTTCAAGTCTAACCGCTGCTTATTGAGCTTCGCTGCATGCATGTTCCTAAATCTCCCCTTGCAGCACGCAGCTCTCTGCCTCCTGGCTCTACTTCTGCTCAGGTTTGACAATGAAGTGAAGACCAGGCTTTCCTTTTAGACAGAATGCTTACAGTCGTGTTTAAAATAACCTGTTTGTAGTTTAGTGACATGCTCTACGTATTTTTTCTTGTGGCTATATGTTACTGAACCAAGTTGTGTTACATTTTTCAGCTTGTAAACTTACACAGGGGCATGCGACGCAAACTAAAATACTACCTTTCACTCAAAACTTCTCCTTGCTAATTTTTTCCCATTAGGACTTTTCAAGATGCTTACATGCATAAGCTAAACCCTTCCCTGTAAACCAGGAGTTTAGCCAGTCTAACAGCTCACACCACCAACTGATTCCTACATTTATCCACTCATTATTTGTCTATTGCCCATAGTTTGAGGTGCTTTATAGACCATCCAACCTCTGTATCAGCACTTTACTCTTACAGGAATAGGTAGGTCAGGATATTAGATTTTAACCTCCTTAGATTTTAACCAGCTTTGATGACTGCTTTACTCACTCCTTACTTCATGCTGGTCGGATAGAAAACAGCCTGGCATTTTTTTTGCTCCCTGAGTGGTGCTGATTAGTTGTTTGCGCTTCACCAATATTCCTGGTCACACTGCAAGACAGGTAAACACTCACTGTGCTTAACTCTAGCTTCCTTTTCTAAAGTTCCCACAGGAAACCAGTCAAATACAATGAACGTTTAAAGCTGAGCAGAGCTAGAACCTGATATTACTCAAGTACGGAGTAACGTAAGGCTGTTCAACACTTTAAACATTCAGACTGCGTGCAGACTATCGGTTGTGTACCAAAGGATAACATATTTATTCTTTTGCTGAGTTTAAGAATAATTTCAGCTGCACAAACCTATGGCAAAATCCTTCTGATGGCCATCTTTAAAGAATTATGGAAGAGGTAACTATTTCTATAATTCACTGACTTCAAAAGTATGTTTGACATTATTGTCGGGAAAATTATGTTAACCATGGATTACTGTTACAATCAAAGTATGTAGTGAGAAGTCAAGAGGCTTAGTAGTAAATTTTCAAAGCGGTGCGTGGGGATTTACCCGTTTGACTCCCATTAACGTCAATAGGAGTCGCGCGGCTAAATCCCTGTACACTGCTTTGAAAACTGACCCCTTCGTGTTGATGGACCCCGCTCTAAGAAGTTCCAGATGACCATGTAAGAATAGTAAAGAACTGTTTCAGCATGTGCCCTTGTTCATTATTGTTGTTTGTACACATCTGAAAGTATTTTAATTCCTATACGCAGTGCTGTTTCCAGCATTTAGTTTATAAAATATGGATTAAGATGGGCAAGTACTCAGTAATCTGATGAAGCCACATGCCCAGGTGTAACTACGCATCAAAAACTTAACATCCACTGGCAGCATCCAATGCACCTTACAAGTTAATTTTTATTCACCTTGTCTATATTATTTCACAAACATCAATTATAGTTGAAGAACATAGCATGATTTACTCTGTTGCTTACGTGCAACGATGCAGCATTTCTGTGAAATGACATCTGCCCTGCTCCTCTTTATCCCAATCAGTCTCATGCTCAGTCAGAAATCAAATTTGCTTCCCTTTACCACTTAATCCTGTTTCCTGTAGGGAGCAGGAAGCGCAGGTTACAGTTTGGGGGGAACTTAGTTTTCCCTTAAAAAAGACCATGAACTACAATTTCATTAGAAACATCTTTTCTGGAATGGGAAGGTGATCCAGATTAGCCTGCAATCTGTTACGCCTCCAAGTGCAAGAAGCAAACCTGAAAATTCCATTTTCACTGCTTGTGACTACTGCCAGCAACCCCAAAAACATGTAACAATTTTGTAAGAGAAATGCATGCTTGGAATCAGTTTCCCTTGAAATTTTTTAACTGTAGTCATAAAATATAGATATAATATATATAAAATATGTATGTTGAGGATCAGCTACCATTTTAAACACAGAAAAAATTCCAAATATGAAATATTTTTTAAATTGCCAAAGTTCTTCTACACCATATTTTATCTATACCACTTGTATTTTCATAGATATATCTACACACACACTTAGATTTTCATGTAATATATGGAAAGAATAACCAACTCAAGATTAACATTTAAGAATTAATCCTCTGAAATCCTCCTCAAAATTTAAAGGAATTATAAATTTTTCCCCAAGGATTTGGATTTTTAAAGGACATCTGCACAACTCCTTTCAAACTACTGATGCAGAGATCCAGGAAGCTCTTTTAAACTGCATGTTGCGTTCCTTCATTATACGGCAATCACAAAGTAGAAGTTCATGAAGATGATACACTAGCTAAAGACAGTTTCAAGTAGAAAGAATAATAATGGCCAACTGAGAAACCAGAAAATACAAAAAATATTCCCACCTGGATAATAAAGTTAAATCTAGGTACCCAAGCCACTACATGAGGTCTCAGCTATGTGCTGGATATACAGAGAATACCAACATAACGTGGTTTCCCATCTCTGGATGAGAACAGGAGGCAAAACCTGGCAGGGTCATCGAAACGTAACATGTCTCATGATCAGAGCCTCATTCAACCTTCCAAAGGGCTGGGTTTACACCCGCTCAGCACAGGTGAAGCAGCCTTTCCTGTTCTGCCTTCCTGCAGATCTCCTGTAGCTCTGCAGCACCTGTTCCATCACATAGAATCATAAAATCATAGAATCACCAGGTTGGAAGAGACCCACCGCATCACTGAGTCCAACCATTCCTATCAATCACTAAACCATGCCCCTCAGTGCCTCATCCACCCGTGCCTTAAACACCTCCAGGAAAGGTGACTCAACCACCTCTCTGGACCTTCCACGAATGATATGTACTTCCCTATAAGGCTATAACACAAATCTGTGGAAAGGTCCTCATCTGTGGTGCACGGGTACAGCTGAAAGGCCACTAGTGCAGGCAGCGTTCGCAATCAGTACAAGAAAATGATAGCACTTTAAAATGTTAACCCACACATCAGTGCTTCCTCCAACTCCTCTCCAAGCTTCATAGCACAGCAGCTCGTTTAAACTCAAGAGAGTTTCACTCACTTGAGGGTAAGGTCAGAGAGCTTGGTTTAGAGCCTTCATCACCAGGTCACGTCAAACTGGCCAGTTCTGCTCTGAAGTGCCACCAGTGCTGCTGTGGAACCAGTAAAGCCCAGCAGAGAGACAGTAAAGGGNTCCTCTGAAATCCTCCTCAAAATTTAAAGGAATTATAAATTTTTCCCCAAGGATTTGGATTTTTAAAGGACATCTGCACAACTCCTTTCAAACTACTGATGCAGAGATCCAGGAAGCTCTTTTAAACTGCATGTTGCGTTCCTTCATTATACGGCAATCACAAAGTAGAAGTTCATGAAGATGATACACTAGCTAAAGACAGTTTCAAGTAGAAAGAATAATAATGGCCAACTGAGAAACCAGAAAATACAAAAAATATTCCCACCTGGATAATAAAGTTAAATCTAGGTACCCAAGCCACTACATGAGGTCTCAGCTATGTGCTGGATATACAGAGAATACCAACATAACGTGGTTTCCCATCTCTGGATGAGAACAGGAGGCAAAACCTGGCAGGGTCATCGAAACGTAACATGTCTCATGATCAGAGCCTCATTCAACCTTCCAAAGGGCTGGGTTTACACCCGCTCAGCACAGGTGAAGCAGCCTTTCCTGTTCTGCCTTCCTGCAGATCTCCCGTAGTTCTGCAGCACCTGTTCCATCACATAGAATCATAAAATCATAGAATCACCAGGTTGGAAGAGACCCACCGCATCACTGAGTCCAACCATTCCTATCAATCACTAAACCATGCCCCTCAGTGCCTCATCCACCCGTGCCTTAAACACCTCCAGGAAAGGTGACTCAACCACCTCTCTGGACCTTCCACGAATGATGTGTACTTCCCTATAAGGCTATAACACAAATCTGTGGAAAGGTCCTCATCTGTGGTGCACGGGTACAGCTGAAAGGCCACTAGTGCAGGCAGCGTTCGCAATCAGTACAAGAAAATGATAGCACTTTAAAATGTTAACCCACACATCAGTGCTTCCTCCAACTCCTCTCCAAGCTTCATAGCACAGCAGCTCGTTTAAACTCAAGAGAGTTTCACTCACTTGAGGGTAAGGTCAGAGAGCTTGGTTTAGAGCCTTCATCACCAGGTCACGTCAAACTGGCCAGTTCTGCTCTGAAGTGCCACCAGTGCTGCTGTGGAACCAGTAAAGCCCAGCAGAGAGACAGTAAAGGGCAGCTGAGAGCATGAACTGCTGAAACTACTCCAAACTCCCATCCAACTGCAGCCAAGCAGAGATGTCACAGCAACCGAGCAAAAAGGCTTTGAACACCTCGTAACTACACGATAGTGCAATGGTTGCTACAGAACAGGCTCTGGTTTTGATCAGTTTTATTATTTGAAATGGAGCCGTGTTGTGATAGACATTGAACATACACATAGCAAGATACAGCTCTTGCCCTGCAGAACACGCTACGCACACACACACTACAGCTATGTACACAGTGGGGTACGTACCACAACATGTACTCCTTCAGATCAGTAAGAACACACTCTTAAATATGCACACACCAAACCGGGCAAGAAGGAAAATAGAGATAGAAGGCTAAGAAGTGGTAGAACACTAAATAAAATTATCAGTCCCAGTTCACTAGCCTGTTACCAGACCACCACCACGCTTCGCTGCGCAAGGGAACTTGCAGACCAGAATGACCAGATTCCTTACTGTGTCTGCTCGGTGTAACTTGCACGGCAGCAGTTTGGCTATGATTACATGCATCATAGCTTCTTGTTCAGAGTACATATTCACACAGTTATTTAATACACTCGCTACTCCTACTCTCGATCCAGCTTTCCACTGCACGATATTCACTAGCTCTGTGTAAGGAATTTTTATTTCCAGCACTGGAATGTATGAAAGGAATATAAAATAGAGGCCATAAAGAAGGACAATGTTGCTTCGAGACAAGAGTCTTGCCCAGGGTGCATAGTTTTCATTAGAGGGAGCAGGAAGTGCAAACATGATGTCAGAGTTACAGAGATTATCTATATAAATTGTGTTATCATTTAGCCCAAACAAACAGTGAGGAAAGGGTAACCCCCTCCCTTTGAAGACAAGGAATAGTTACTAGGCTTGACTTCTAATGAAAGCCACTTTCAGCAAAACGCAAGATATGTACAACAGTTGGTCCAGAAATGAAAATCTGTTTTAACAGCCAAAAGTCAAAGGCAGCTATAAATACAGACCTTAATCTCTTCAGGAATCCCTTAACAAAGTCTATAAAACTGATTATATCTTCAGGCTTGACTCAAGAGCAAATTCTTACTCAGAAATAAGTAACAGCTCTGCAAGCACTACTTAGAGACCAGCACAGGAACAAAGAACGAGAATACAGAGCGCTGGTTCGAATCTTAATGTCGTGGAATATGAATTACATTGCATTTAGAATAAACAATTAATGAGACAGCAGAAGCTTCAACTACACGTCCATTTTTCTGAGAGAGAAACAATTTCCAGAAGCAGTCAGAGTGGGATAAAGAAACACTGCATCATTCCTTTTAACACAACAGAAATGGTCTTTGATTATTTAAAAGCCAATCGCAAAGATCTGTCTTCAAAACCTCCTATTGGAGGTTTAATAGCAGAGAGGTGCAAGTACACTTACCAGCAACACTATAGTAAAGTAGAGACTTTTGTTTTAACAAAATCTATATTTATACGATTACATTTCCTATGGTTGAGGGCAGCTGTAATTAATGGATTTCCCTCCTTCCCCTAATGCAGTCATTTGTCAATTTAAACACAGAATGTCCAATCAATTTTGATGTATTTAGTAAGCAATTTGTCAAAGAGTACTGCATACCAGTTAATATATTAATTCTTGTCATTGCCCTGCTTCTGACAACTGCAGGTTGTCTCCATAAAACTGGTTCTGATGAGCCAAAACTCTTGCCTGGAATACAAAGGTGCCCTTTCCAGAGCCAGAGGAGAGCAGTTATTCTCATTTGATTCAATACTGTGGCAGTTTTTGGTCTGATTTCAAAGTTTTTTTCAGTAATGTGTTAATTGTCCACATTTCAAGTATTTCAACTACAGTCCATTCCTCCACTGCAGTGAAAAAGTGAATTCAAAGAGGACGACGGGAAATAAAGAATATGAAACGAAGATGTACGACTTTCCACTGTTATGCAAAGTTACCCATTTTCACTGCAATCCCATGACAAGCCAGGCACATGTCAGTATGGATTCAAACACGAAAATGTAAGGTACCGAAGTGAGCTGAAGGAAACGGGGGTTAAGTCAATCAAATATGTAAGACTTTGTGTCATGGCAATAGAGAAGAGTGTTCCTTGGAATAAAACCTGACCACAAGCAACGAATTATGGTTGGACTCGATGATCCGATGGGTCTCTTCCAACCTGGTGATTCTGTGATTCTGTGAATTCTTGTGGACATGAAAGGCAGATCTTAACAGCGTGCCTCGAGAGTTTATACTACGAGAAGCATCTTAGTTCCTAAGAAGCAAGCAAACAGCAGGAAGCAAGTAGTATTTAAAGAACAAGCAATGCTGAAACTTCACAATCCTCTGAAGGAAAGTCAAGTCCTTCATGTTGCAAGTTCCTGTGGACACTAGAAACCTTCCTACGCATGCATGCAGTGCTTTATACATCTCTCCTCCTGCTGTCAGGTCTGCAATGACCATCCAATGACACCTGGTGATGGCATTTATGTTGCAGGAGAGGTATCTGGGAAGAATAAAATGTGACTTACATTTCCTTCCTGTAATTATTAGGTTTAAGAGTTGCTCAGGCACATAAAGAGGGAACACTAGAGACACAAATAAGGGAAATTATTATGTGTTAAACCTGAGAAAGGTAGGAGAGAAACGTTCAGCACCTCACATGCAGTACTGAAGACCTGAGGACTGTAATACATCCGAGGTTTCACAGCAGAAAAACAAAAGTAAGTCTGAAATCTGTTCTGCCAGGAGCCGGAGAGATTGTCGGGACCAGTTATTTTTACCATGACCAACTGCAAAAAGTCTGAAATAGGAGCAGGATGTCAACGCTTCCTGCAGGCCAGTGGGTTGTGGAATTTAACACCAAGCTCACTTTCAAGCCATGAACTTACAGAAAGGTCCAAATCTCTCACTACCCATTCTCTCACCTCTCTGCACCAGCCGTGGCCGCAATAAAGCACTCAGGTAGATGCAAACTGCATACTCTGATCCAGGTTTCTGCAGCAGATGTCACAGATGACCTCAAAGCAATGAAACAGCTGTGCTAATCCACTTACAAATACCCTTGGGATAAAGGTCTTGGACACTTGTTGTATTTCTTCTAACAATGGTTCCTTGGTTATTTCCTTATTAGCCGTGAATATAATATTACGATTCTTTAACAAAAGCTGAACCGAGTGTAAATAACTAAATGCAGTATTTTCAGAACACTCTCATTTTATCACAGCAACTCGCCGGCCTACTTTCCACTTTTCAGAGACGAAGGAAGATTTCAGCCCTGTGTTTTGGCATCAAACAGCGTATTTATGAAAACCTGCAGAGTACAGCCCTCCAACCAGACCGCCAGACGTTTCATTGTTCTGGCCGTCTGCTGACAGAGGTACTCTGTACTAAAAAGCACACTGAGTATTTTTTCAATGACCCAGGGGGCAAAGGTCACTTATTATAAATGGATAATGAGACCTAATGCAATGTTCTGAGTGTGGACAAAGAAAGGGTCTATCCATACCCCCTTGTGACTTGGTCATTCAGGCTTTTATTTCCCCTGCACACTTAATGGAGCCAAACAATTGGCAGAAATGCTATACAGAAACTGAGAGAAACTGCTGTATTCTACCTCTGATAGACAGATACAAATAGTGACCCTGAAACGGCGCCAGAAGTCCTCTTACCACTAACATGGCAGACAGATGTAACATTCAGCCTAACCCCCTATTTAGCCATTTGCTGGCAATTAAAATCCCTGACGGAAGTGATAGCGCATCAAACCAGAGGCTTCGGCTAATGTCAACCCACTGCATTACTGCAGGTAAGCAGAGCCAGAGAACTCGGTTTTAGCGTGTATTTAATAGAGGAAAGCTAACAGGTGTCTTGGGCTCTCCTGTGTGAATCCTGCTTGGAGTCCATTTTTTCCAGAAACTGCATCAAGTACCTTCATATAGAATAAATCCAGAAGGCAAATACAACTTCAAAGAAGACCAGATACACACAAACTTCTTTGCAAATGCTGGGTTTGCTATGTTCCTTAGATCCCTTTTTGTCTTTAGGATTTATTATTCTATTTTCCTGTACATTATATACTAATGTGAATGAATTCTTATTATGTGAATTAAAACCTGAATTTAAATTCTTCACTCTAATTCAAATAATACAAATTATTATTAAGTTGGAATTTAGCTACCATTCATTCTTCTTCCTTTAAAAAGTTTCCCATACAAACCCATGTGAAATGCATCATATTTGAGCCGATAATGAAATACACAGAGTGAGCCACATCTACACTGATTTGAGTACAGGGGATACACGTGATCTGTGCATGTCAACAGAAAGGATTTTGTTGAGACTGTTGAGACATGGCTTTTAATTTCAACAGAAACTAAAAATCAGACAAGCTACTTCTACAAAATACCCCAAATTCTCCAGACAGCGTTGTGTGTCCTTGGGCGCATAGTGCAACAGCTGCATACTCCATACAATTATTTATATATTTATAAGCTTGATAATATGAAAGGGAAATAATTGAAACTAGTGTGGCTGATAAAGATACCCACAGCTAGAGCAGAGAATTTGGGGAGGGTGAGGCGGGGAAGAAATTCTGGCCCAAACAGGCAAGCTGCAAGGAATCACAGACACCGGTAGTTTGTGAATTAAAAGTTGGGTTTGGAGAATGTTTCAGTACCACTCGGTATTGCTGTTTTCNCAAATTCTCCAGACAGCGTTGTGTGTCCTTGGGCGCATAGTGCAATAGCTGCATACTCCATACAATTATTTATATATCTATGAGCTTGATAACATGCAAGGGAAATAACTGAGACCAGTGTGGCTGATAAAGATATCTCCAGTTAGAGCAGAGAATTTGGGGAGGCTGAGGCAGGGAAGAAATCTGGCCCAAACAGGCAAGCTGCAAGGAATCACAGACACCGGTAGTTTGTGAATTAAAAGTTGGGTTTGGAGAATGTTTCACTACCACTCGGTATTGCTGTTTTCCCTGAAGACGCTACGGTTGATAGTCTGGTTAGATAATTCTGCCAAGCAACAGCCTTGACAGCCCTGAAGAACAATAAATGCACACAGCAATGGGCAGCAGCCTTTTATCCTAATGCTTTGTCGTACACAGATGTTTTAACTACCAACAGGCCAAGATGATCTATATTAAAAGAGAAGTGCTGGAAAAAGGTCTTAACACTACATCCTTCGTGGCAGGAAACAGATTATAGTTTTCCTTGCAAATGTATCTACCTAGGCATGACTTATTGAAACACTGCAGTTTCAGTGAATGAGTCTGTTTGACTTTTTTATCTCCTTATCATAAAAATTATTTAATGCCATCACCAGCAACAGATGCATAAGCAATGGATAAAAATATAAATAACAAAATGAATTATCGGCAACATAAGCAGACCGTGTCACAGTAGCTACTTTAAACTACAATATGAAATTGCATCTATACTCTGTAATTAATAGTATCTATTAAAGGTTTTAAAATAAAATACAATTATAATTGTTGACCTGACTGTAATCAGTGTTTCAAAATATTTATAAAAAATTTAAGTATAGGATGGCACATCTAATTTTAGGCATATTCATTTGAAAACAGTGATCTGCATTTGTATAGTAAAATATTATGCAAAATAGATCCCTGCAAGGACCTTTTTAATCTCAAAGCAGAGCTCACATACCTATAAGTGAAAATAAAATAAGACAGAAATTTACCTCAAAAGCCTATTCAAAAGGCACTTCTAATGCAGTGTTGTACACTATCAATTACTTTTCGATATTCTTTTCTACCTTTTGAGTTTTCTTCCTTTTTCTGTGCAGCATGGAAAAAGCAAGGCCCTAACCTGGTAGGCTTCCATGACATTTTAAGCTTGGAGCACATCAACAGATGGACAGGTAGAAGCAAGAGATTTAATCTGGCGCCAACACTGCTTTCACCAGTCACATTCAGATACTCTGCCTTTTGGCCCAGATGTCCACTTTCTGCATTTTAAGATGCCTGTGCCACACGACATGCTGGCGTTAGTTGCACTGACAACTGTGCAGAGGGTCTAATTTCCCCATGAGTACCTTTACATATGCCAAGAGTTGTTCTCTTGTGAAACTTGGACCGCTACATCACTTAGATCTTGACTATGCCCTAGACAGAAAAGGAGACTTGCTACTCACTGTTAAAGAGTCTTCTCTTTTTTTGAATCGTCAAATTAAAAAAATAACTTAAGTACTTACTGATCTATAAAAACAATAAAAATATATGTTATTATATAACCGTGCATATATCTTATATCTATACGTATTAACATGTTTCTTATTATGCAATGCCATGCCCGTTGGCTCCTCATGAATGATAGGGCTGGATAAAACACAGTACAAGGCAGGCGGGGTGACTGTCCCTGGAAGCGACGCCAAGGCTCCCAAGGGAAGCAGCTGCCTGAGACACTAGCGAGAATTAACCCAGCAACCAGGAGTTCCAGGGCAGAGAGAAAACGCAGACGCACTCGTCGCCGAGTATTGAATTCACAAGAGGAAATGGCTAAAAGCATGAGAAGAAATGAGGTGAAGAAATCTTGGAGGCTTTAGGGGATCTAGTGGGCCACGCTGTAAAGCCTGCCAAGCACTCACATTCTGGCTATGTGATAACCTCACAACTTTGATTCATATCAAAAAGAACCTGTATTTGCTATTCTACCATTACCAATACAGTTGGTTACGTGAAGCTTTATTCTGAGGTAGGTGTGCTGAAATAAATGCAGGTTGAAAAAATGACTCAGAAAGTCACACCCAGCCTAAAATGTGCTCAGAAGACAAGACAAAAAGCTGTCAGCTACTTACAGCCAGCAAGAAGATACTGGTAGTACTGTACGGCGTCTGCAGCCAGGAGCAGTGGGTGGTTTGCATTAAATGGTGGTTGGAGTTCATTCCACTGAGGAGTTCTGAGGTAAAACACAAGACTATTAATATTTAAGCTAATACAGAGAATGTAAATCAGTGTTTCTGTCATCACATGTAGTTATCTATACAAGCTCCCAAAATGTTTGTAATTATTTAAATTAGCTTGTTCAAACACTGCAATACACCACAGGCAGTTGAGCAGCACAACCAAATCGTGCAGATTGGGAGGCCAAGACAATACTTGCTTGTTGACTGCAGCGTGTATTGCGCAAAAATAAGGAGGAAGGCAGTTTGCATTAAGTTGGTAAATATATTTAGGACCATTGTATGTCATGCTGACGTTATATAAACACACAGCAGGGGCCGGGGAACTTTTTTGCTCTGTTAACTAGCACAGCTTCGCTACTGTAAAGTCATTGAGCACTTAAAAACTGTGAAAATAAAGCTGTGTAAAGTTATGGACTATCGATCCAATTAGAATTTTCAATTCCATTACAACCTACTCATTTCAACAATAATGGTCTAGAAGTCTGTGTTGTAATTTTAATTAGGGTGGGCCATTCCTAAATAGCTTGGTAAATCAAGTATTGATCAATCTCGTCCAGCCATAAGCAGCACTAAGGAATATAGGAGCCAAGAAAAATCAATAGAAAAATATCTTAAAACGTCAAAAGCACTGACAACACTTTCTCATCAATTTTTGTTTACTTTCTTCCACATGTCAGGAATAATCTCTTCAAGTGTCTTAAGAAATGCTACCTTCAGCTACTTTACAGGACGACTCACCTAATTCCTCGCAGCGCTTCATAGCTCAAAACTTACTGAGGTCTCAGAATCTGTACTTTAACACTATGGAAATAATTGTTTCCAGGCCTTACATAAAAGTGAAATTACAATCTGATCACTTAAAATCGTCAGCTGATAAGGCTCTCTATCGATTCATAAACATGTCCACACAGCTCCATGCTTATGTAAGTATTTAGGTGGTTACCCCCGCAGACTAGGAGTACTAACAGAACTATACGAAAAGGTAGGCTTGAATTTGCTATAGAGTCCTTTCTTTCAATAAGTCTTTAAAAAAAGTTCAAGAGAAAATGCAAGCAAAAATTGTAACACAATTCATTCATCCCTTCAAAAACAAAGAAAGCTTATAATCATGTTCTGGACAACAAAGAAGAAAAAGGAAAGAGAATGAGCTACCTAACCAAAGTCCAGCTGGCTCTTGGGCATGTCATCATTTCCAAAGGTGTGTCATCACTAATCTTCGGAGCAGTGCTGAGAGGACGTGGCTCCAATACGTGCTCCACCAGGCTACCGTAACAACTGATAATATACAATGACTCCACTACAAATTGTTTCGATTGATCTGTTTGCAAGAAGAAAGAAAATCTTATTGCAACAGCACAGCAAAAAACAGAAAAATCATTTGCAGAAATAGTAGACTACGTATTCTTTTAACTCTCTTGCCTTTATATGCTTGCAGTCTAAAATGTGAATTAGAAAGAAGTGAAAGGGCTGAAGAGATAAACAACATTTTATAAAGCACACAAATTTCCCCTGGTTTCAAAAAAATAGAAATATCTCACATAAGAGAATGTTTCTTAGCAAGGTGTGTTCAGGTAATTACACATCACCAATCACATACCAGTACATTTGCTTTAGCAAGGGTGTTTCACCGTTACATCCAGGTTTTTTAGTGGAATTTTACATAGTAACCTCAGCTTGAACTATCAAAATTTGGGGATTTTTGTCATTATATCATAGTAAAAGATCAATTACTTGTTTCACTGATTGCAACTTCCTCTAAATTGTCCTATTTACCAAAAGCGCCCCAACCATGGTCCCTACAATCTCCATTGTCACTGAGTTTAAGACACAAGATACGCATCATCTGTTCAGAAGTTATTACAAAATGAGAAAATAAAATGGAGATTTTAAATTTAAATGCAAGTCCTATTTTTGTAATATACCAACCTTTTTCTCTTTTCAGACGAGGATTGTTTGCAAACCACGACCTTGATGATCCAAAGATTGCAGCGACACAAAACTCTCCTCCCACAGACTTACTGGGCGAAATCTGTGGAGCTGGTTTGGATTTGCTTAAAGGAAGAAGAACAAAAAAAAAATTATAAAAGTTAATTCTCAAAAATTAACATGTCCCTTGTTTAACAGTCATCCTAAGATATAAATTCCAAATGTTACAAGACTCAATACTTAATATTTTCATTCAGTAGAAACAACTTCCAAAGTGAATAAAAAGATGCATAATCCTAAATCCTTTGGGAATGAAAACATAGATTCTGGGTCAGTCATTGCAGTTAGGTGTTATTTGCTTGCATTTTCAAAAGAAACTTCCAAATAACACTAACATTGATCAGTTCTAACTCAGAGCAGTTCTGATGCCACTGAAACCGCCCGGATGTATGTGATGTGCGCAAAAGGGTAAGAGGGAAAAACATGCAGAGGATACAAGGAAAGGGAACCAATGCACACACTCAGAAGCCACGTGTTAAAACAAATCAGTAATTGTATCATTTATAAAGAGATTAAGATACATTCTCCTCTGAAACTCCACAATGTGCACGTTGCAGGATACAGAGGTTTATCATCATGTTTCATCGAAACATCATTTAGTGATCCTCCTTACAGGAATCTGAAGATGCATAACATTTTGCTTTGTATAAACTTAAGACTATTTCAGAGCATCGCCTATTTCCTCAATTCAGGATTTCACCCTTTCCTTCAGGGAAAACCTGTTTGAGAAGTTCATGCAGGATTCCTCCTTCTCTGTGCTCCCCTTTTTCCAGTCTTAAACTGGATTATTTTATATTTCTCTCTCTAATCTATGTCACTGCTCCCTTCTCTCGCTATTAATCCCTCCTTTCCTTATTTTACTCCTCTAATTTCCTGTTCCACACCGTATCAGCCTATAATTACACCACCACATTAACTTGGTTGCTTTTAAGTAATGATCTTCTAAATGTGTGTGTGCACGCATACATGTATGTGCAAACAAATTATTGCCAGTATTATGATGGAATTAAGCAGCAGAAAACTATTCTAAACCAGCAGAAATTCAAACACTACGCATGATTCTAATGGCACTTAATTCATATCAGGCTTTTTTTATTTTGTTGTCAAAGACCAATTATTTATATACAGGTGAAGTGGTTCTACAGAATGAACCAGTAGGATATTGGAGCAAGAAGAGCTTATGAATCAATGTAATGTAAAAATAAACTAAGAAAAGCAAGTTTACAACAAGCTGGGCTTCTCTAAAACCTCTGCACCTGGCGGTAGAGACTGTCCCCCTCCAGGCTGGTGTCTTGGTCTCTTACAGCTCATGGAAATAAACGGCCAAACTCGTCCTGATCTCCAACACTTAATTTCCTTCCAACAACTCTCTGTGGTAAGTGACATGTGGAAAATATGGCACATGGTCAAAAACATACAGCCTCCATCACTACCGTCATGCAAATTGAAATATTTAAGATCGCCTTCAACTTGAGCTGCCCCGAAGCAGCCAGTGCTTTTTGTGTCGCGTATCAGAAATGAGGTCATTTGTGAAAATGGGAGAAAGGACTAATTGTTTGCACTTGTGCTGTATTTTCAGTCAGGTTTCTGAAAGGGATTTAGAGAAAGCGTAACTGAGCTTCCCAACGCCTTGTGCGGTGTTAGATGGACTCATTGTGACACAGAGGGGCTCAGCTCCCTGCCGTAAATCACATGCCCAGCCAGCGGTCACTTGTTTCTGTTAGAAGGGAATAAAAAAAAGACCTTACAAAAGGAATTCTATCACACTGACCAGAGGCAATGAGAGACTTAGAAAAACTTTCACAAGGCTTAGATCAGTCCTGAAGCTCTCGTACAAGCAGGAGAAGGTGAAACATCCCAAAAGAGCGATTGCAATTTATAGTCAGTAACTCTGATATTGACCCACCACAAAGCACTTAATATCCAACTGTTAAAACTATGGCTACAGATCACTGGGTCAGAAATCAGTCTTCCAAAAAAGTTCCTGACTGCAGATATACTGTCTGGCACTTTACAATCTATGCTAGAACATTTAAATTCATATTAACATACACAGATTTATTAGCTGCTCAGAAAAACGCAGAATAGCTTGTTTTCACTTTGAAATAGTCATCTGTCCCACAAATATTCATACATTGATGTTCCTTCAGAAGCAAAAATACAAACATACCCACTAAGAAGCATCTTTTACTTAATGATCTATACTTCAATCAACAAATTATTGTTTTAATATAGAACAAGATAGTTCCAAAGGAGGTGTTACCCCCCCAATGAATACAAAGCAAACTACGAGTACAGGTACAATTCAGTCATATTCCCTTCCTCTTATAAAATCTTGAAAGAGAATCTTTCTAAACTGTCCTAGCATTCTTAATATTTTGAATTTGCACTGAAGAGGAGANCCAACCATATTTGTACTGAATTTGTACTGAACTCAATCTCAGGTTATTAAAATAATTTAAAAACGAAAAAGAATCACGAACAAATGCTGTTCTCAACTACAAATCAGAGTCAACTTCTCCAGAGACATAACTGACCTCAGTTCCCTCAAGCCTTTAAGCAGAAAGGATTCTGGTGCTCTAACAACACAATTTTTGCAGGGTTCTTCCACCCTCTTAGACCCAAACCCTATGCTCAACCTAACACAGCCCTCAGCCAATGCAGAGGAAATGGTCTAAGCTACGTTCTATTTACATTGTGATTTAAGATGTACGTCTTTCACGGCATGCATTGAAGTGCTGGTTTCAGTGCCAAAACATTTTCCCTTCAAGAACGATGCTTTGTAGACAGAAAGCACAGACTTTGTAAAACATGATTACTCATGCGGTTAAACTTAGTCCTGCTAAAAAACAAAGACAAACACAAAATGACTAGTGTATCATATTGGTTTAGATGTATTTCTGCAAAAAACTGCCAAGATGTCAACGAGTCTATTCTGAAAACTATCCTTCATGCAGGAATCTTTCATTTTCCCACCATTTCACTTTATCTCTGAGTTTTCATCAATACATTCCAACTCAAATTTCATTCAGTAAATCTCAAAAGCCCAGTTATTCTCAGTAACAGTAATGCCATTAGAGAAATATATTTTCATGTCATTGTGATATTTTAACAACTTGGAAACTATAAATCCTCGTTGTTATGCAGATGCAAACGCTCTTCCAGCTTTATAAATGAAAACAAAACAATAATGTGGAAGGTAGGTGGTGAATGACTTGTTTCTGCTATGAACTCCTGCTCGTTACCCACTCTTAGCCTGTCAGCACTTCATAAATTATTGCGAGAACTGAAATCAAGGCACATTTGGCCTCACTTTTAAAAACAGTTACTTTTAAGAAGTCTTCACAGCATACTAACTTTCAAAAGATTGTACCAGATTTTTACTGAAGGGAGTGGAGAAGCGCATAGCAGCGCAAGTTGTTGGGACTCAACCAACCTCAACTCAAGTCCATGTTCATGTCACTTCAGTTACCAACAGCTGACATTCACCTACCCCAGCTGAAGTCAACAACAAAGTCACCTTCTAGAAGTCAATTAATCCCAAACTCCAGCTAATACCACAATACATGGGGAAATTTGTATTGCTGACAGCAATTAACTTCTCTAATATAAATTTGGAGGGTTATTTCCCATTTAAACGCAGAAGCACCGAGATGCAGATGCACACGTGTCCAATGAAAAACATACATGAGCATTTCCCACTGAAATGGCACGAAAAGTGATGGAAGCAAACTAAAGAAGGAAATTAAGAGACATCATTTTATCAAACGTTCAAAAGAAATTAAGAGACTCAGCAATAGCATGCAAGTTCTTTCATGTTGGCAATGCAATAAGAAAAGATTAAGAGCTACTGAAAGAATTCAGTGCTACTAGTTGTTGACTTTTGTAACAAATCAAACTCCACCATAATCTCTGGAAATGAATTGTATAAACCTTTTAGAAAATCATGACTAGAGCCAACATTTCAACTACTTTTCCTTTTACTAGTAGTATTTATTTTTCTACTTTATGTAAGAAAGAATTAAGAAGCATTAATACTATTGAAATATTTTTAAACTAGAGGCAACTATGAAAAACAGAGGCTACACAGTTTAGCGATGGAATGTTCCTCAAATTGCTTTTCATCTCACAAAATACTGCTTGCTCTTCAATTTGTCTTGAAGTTCATAGTCAAACAAGAGACATGACTTTAAAAATATAAATAAATGGCATATACATGATGTGAAGGAACCGCTTTGCAAATTCAAACATCATCAAGCAAATAGTAAAAGTCTGCAAAGACTGAGAATCACATCGGTTTTATACTCCCAACAACCAGGCTTCAAATACATAACACTGATAAAAAGAAAAGCACGTATCCACAACTCCACGACTATACCCACTGAAATGGAAACATATGTTTTTTGATCTAGACCACATAAGCACCAACAAAAGTATCAGGAGAAAAATACTGCATGAAATGTGCAATTACACATAAAATTACTGAAAAGTGTATCTGTCTCAAAACACATACATTTTAATTAATTTATCGTTGCACCTTAAACAAGAAAACAAAGCCATGTTTCCAGTTGTCAGATCATGAATAAAGCAAGAAAAAGCAAGAAAAGCAAGGGCAGGCTCCTTTATTTGCCAGGCAGTAAGCTGTCAAATCTCCATTCATTTTGTTTACATAATTTTAGGTCTCATTAAGACCTTAACGGAAAGAACATGATCTCCTCCCCCACCCAAAGTGCGTTTTTTATCCTAATTTCACTATAGGCCAGTAAAACCCCTAGGTTTGAGCTAGCACTGGCATTAAACAAACCACTAGAGTCTTGTGAAAGACAGGCAACAATTTTTGAGTCTATTTCATATATTCTCCTCTTTAATCTAGGCCTTTTAATCTTGCCTCAATCTCAAATAATTTCTGGTTGACAAGCATCTCTGCTGCTTCATGCAAGGGGCGACTGACACATCCATTTGCTAAGACAACCCACTCTCCAAACTCTTCTTTCAGAGCCTTTTCAGCTCTTTAGAGCACCATAAGATGAGATACTTAGATGCATCATAAACTACATTTAGAAATGGTTCTTAGGAAAACTACTCCAGTAACCATGTATCCTCTAGGAAAAAGGCAATGTCACCTTCTCTCCCTTAGGGCCATATTTAGTGCCTTTGCTTTGATACAGCTCCCATATCCCTGTCCTCTGCCGTCCTCTTAAGAACTCTCCATCCTAACGAAGCTCTTGAGAAGTCCTTTCTGCTGAAGATGGTGTTTGACAGAGAAATAAGGGGGTGATAGATGTGGAACAAACTTATAGTAGCAGAAACAATGCACTGATTGATATAACTAACAAGTTCCTTTGGCTAAACTTAAAAAGAAATAAATCCCCAAAACTAAGATAAAAACCAAAAACCTCCTAGTTGAAAATCTCTACATTTTCTAAGAAAACTGTAAGATGTTCAAACTTCTTCCATTCTCGTTGCCTAAAACATCAACCACCTAATCCCCATCTCATTCTAAAAAGGTGGCTGGAGGTTCTGTAGCGCTGCATGAATACAGAAGCAAGATTCAACATGGGGAAACCTGTCAAAACTTGATTTTTTTCTTCTGGCTGCGTTTCTATAATATGCTGCTACAAAAAAACCCAAAAACTTATTATTTCAAATATCCTCAATTTAATGGAACCATGGGTTATTTATTTTTCCTATTTCTCAAGTGTGATAAGCTGCTTTTTTTCCAGTGCCCATTTTACCTGCTTCACCTCTCTTACTGCAGTACTTTACTGTCTACTCACTGCTAATCTGGCTTATTTTCGAGAGGTCATCATCGATGTTTTCTGTCTGCAAGCAACTTAGTGCTACAATAACAAAGGAAGCCATACAGGGGAAAAAAGAGGCTTGTTTTAGAAAGCTGTTGCAATAATTTTTGCCCACTGGGAAATAATTTGGTTTTTTCAACTTCTCTGCTACTTAAAAATTAAATGCCCTCTCAAAGATAGAAAAGAAAAAAGCGAATGCATTTCTCTGGCAATGCTCGATGGTGAACACACATCCATAGTTTAAAAGTGAAATTATGCAGTGCTTCCACCTATGGATCAGCCGCCATGCACATAAACAAATGCAAAAAAAAAAAATCAATCCAAAATTAAAAAGTCGAAGCACAGAGTTATTTTCAGTGAGGACAGCAAATGACTTACAGGCATGCTGGGTTTGAACTGGGAACTCACCATGGAGCTTTTATGGAAAAACATCCTGCTCCAAACAGGTAAGGTCTTCATGTAAAGGGGGAAAAATGCACAAAAATTAGATGAAAACTCCATTACCAACAAGTACACTGTATATCATGCTATTAAGATTTATGCAGAAGGTAAACAAAATAATTTTTTTATAACCGTTCATGATGCCCTGAAAGAGATGTCGACCCCGAATGTAACCGGCATGCTGAGGCTCACGGACAGGCGCACGCCAACAGTCCCACTGACAAGGCAGCCACCCACGGAAGCAGGAGCTGACGGGGTTGGCTCTTCATGCACAACCGCTGTGACAAACATAAGGCATCAGTTGCAAGCAGGCTTTAACGTTCTAATTCAAGTCAGAGCGCAGGTCTCCCTCCTGAAACCTCCTGACAAATCTGAGGCAAAAGCAGTCGAGAGCCTTAAATAGATGTTAAAGTCAAAACTAATAGAAAAAGTAAATTAGCATCAAAAGCAACAAATATGTGGGTGTTTCCCATGAAACACTGAAGGGCTGAGTGGGACAGTGATACAAATTTGCTGAAAAGAGGCAAGTCCTAGGACAAGTACAGGCATAACCTTTCAGAGAAAATCACTCAGCCCTTTTCTGAGGACAGAAACACACCATTAAATTAAAAATCTTTAGCAGCCGCATGACATAGCAATCTTATTCTCCCACTTACAAGCTTGCATGGACTGCAGGAAAAAGAGCCCTAACGTATTTCAAATGTTAAAAATCACCCGATGTAGAGCTTAATGTTTCAGGCCACTCAAAAATGTATCTATACCATGATTCTTTTGTTATCCAAGTAGTTGGCACAACCTATAGGTTTTAAATTATAACACACCCCATCATTTTTAGAGCATTTTTAATCGCTATTTCCCTTGTTTTTCACATCATCCTTGAAAAAGCCATTGCCATACTGACATTTGCTTAAAATCTGAAAAGGGGGAGCAGGAGGTAAATTTAGAGCTACTCGCGCGCTCAAGGCTTCTTTGACTTTCATTTAGGATGCAACACCATCCACAAAATTGTTGAATAATTGATTTTGTAAATGCCAGTGTGTCATTTGCCTTTTTATTCCCTGACTCAGGGATAAATTCTGGCTAGTAGAAACAAGTGAAATATTTTCAGGCAACCAACTAACACGAAAGGTCTATCAGAGAGAGGTGTATAAAGCACCCGGCCACATGCCTGCTCAATTAAAAGTAAATCTGCACGATAAAAACTCTGTGAAGCAAACTGGACACGAACACAACACCAATGCATGCAGACACGTTCTAAAAAGCATTTAGGTGAGGGTACAAAACTAAGACACATATTATTCTACATCTAAAGGTGCAAAAATCTAATATAGAATAGAACACCGCGGGAAAAAAATCTGTACTCAAACTTCATGTAACAGTCTAAGTCTCATTTGGTGGAACCACAAATAGAGGTTCTCCTTGAATAGTGATAAAGCCCAGTGAAATTGTATGAACTGTATGAACTAAATGATCTTCTGTACAGCCAACACGTTCAGTCCGTGCGTTGAAGACCATTCCACTGGCTCAAGAGAAGATTAGCCCAGCACTATCACACTGTTTAGGTATTTGATGGAAAGCTAAGTATTCCACATAATACACAGCCAATATCATTTAAACCCAAGACACTATCCAATGAAAATTTGAAGAGTCACTGCAGACTGGGAGTTTTGAATTTCTAAATTATAAGGCTGGACTTTTTGGCAAGTCCGTATTTATTTTTCTCTCTGTCTCAGTTTCTCTGTCTGCAAGTAGTAGGCTAATGACATTTAGCTGAGTTCATTAGAATGTTTTACAAGATCAAATATTAACTTGCACAAATTAATAGAAAAGATTTATTAAAATTAAAAGAATTGTAAATTATAAAATATAAAAGAAGCACTGATATTAATATTTTTCACACATCATATTTTGTTGACCTAATTATACTTCTAAATCAACAAATTCTCTCTATTTTAATTATAATTTGACCCAGGTGGATACATGCTTGAGTGGGAGGGTTTGTTTATTTGTTTTTAACATGGATATAAAAGCTTGTATCACCAAGAAAATGTATTTACACTTCAAAAGATTACAGCAGAGACTTCATAAGAGGCCTTAAGTGTGACAGAGGCAACTTAGCATTTCCCTTGTGTTCACAAGAACTAAGTTCTTGTAAGATGACACTTTTTCTCCTATGATATTTGTATAAGCAATTGTTTTTCCTTATTTCCTTCACATAAGATGGATGGTAGGCTAACTGAGAGAGAACGTACACATTACAGGATAAACCAACCTCGAAAAGCCAGCACCAGATGGCTACGCTCGGTGACAGTAACAGAGCCAGGCCAAGGCAAAAATCTCACTGAGGTTCATCATTCGCACAGACAGGGGGAAATTCCAAAGGAAAATTACTGCATGAAGAGGATCTATTATTCAAAATTCCAACAGAATTTTCTTAACTCTTACCTGATTCTGAGTTTTAGCAAATAGAAAACTGAAATATTTTCTGTGTTTTCACGTTTAATAAAAACTACTTAAGCTTTTACCAAGCTGTGCAATACCCACTCTCATCGCTATATTTGCCAATCCTTTTGTAAATAGCTACATCTGAAATTTAGTGCAAATATCTATTTAATATCGATTAAAAATAGTTACAGTAGTTGCTTTATTACCAAAATGTATAATAAAAGCCACACAAAACACACCCAAGGGATGTGCCAGAAAAAGAATGTCTGGCTTCAGCATGCAGGAAAGCCAGCCTATTGCACTGAATTCTTTAGCTCTATGGTTTACTGGTTTTAGTTAGTTTTCCTACTTTTATTATATCATAATATATAATTATATCATGACACCATGACTTTACATTCCTTATTTTTGTTTCCTTCAGTAACAGCACCTTGCATAAACTAAGCTCTCTGTTTAATTAAATGAAGTGACTGGATGCCCATGATTTTCAGTACATATAAGCAGTAAGAAACACTAAAATGATGAAATCGCAGCCTGTTTCAACAGGCAGTTTACCTACTTTCCCCATCTTATTGGGGGTGGAATGGGGATGGGATGATGAATGGATAGAGTTTAGTGGTTAAAAACACACTAACTAAATCTTTTGGATGGAAAAATAAGTAAGGTTTATTTCTTTGCCAACAAGGTAGGTTGGGTGTCTCTGTTTTGACAAGATCCAACTAATGCTGGTTACATCCTGGTGTTTCACCAAAGCTATAATGAATTTGAGAATGACGTAGGATACAAATATAACGACCACATCCCTCGAGAAGATTCAAACAAATGCTGTTATCAGAGGAGTCAACTTTTACCACAGTTTTTCTTCTGGGGCAATTACTGTATCTTTTATTTCCCTCTTTCCGATTACAGCTCATCTGTGTCCCCACACCCTTACAAATTAGAAACAAACTACAACTCATTCCACAAACACAAGGAACGCTTACAAAGCTGCTGCAAAGCACAAAGCTGTCTTCTAGCATATTCTGATTCACTGCCTTTTACAGACGAGCATGAGACGGATCGTACAGTTCTTCCTCTTTCAAATCTATAAGCTCTTTGTAAATGAGCAATGAAGTAATCCATTCATCAGCTTTGAGAAAGAATTTAACATTATTATTAAAATGTTGAAAGGGAAACTGAGGTACAGATAAATAAAAACTTATTATATCTAGCTCTTTTACTGTCTTATAACCCCCTAATCTTTAAAACAGAAGATGTTTTCTTACTCATTAGTGTTAATGCCCCTTTGGGAAAGCCTATCTGCTCCTCAGAATGTGCTGACAGTACAAACTACAGGAAAGCGAGTCAATGGGATGACAAAATATAGGCACAAATATTAATGCTTCGTGGAGGTGCGGAAATTACAGTGAGAGACTTGAAAAAGCACGGGAAGAACCAGACAGCAGAGAACAAGGAAACAATAGTGATAGCAAGAAGGGAGGTAATTCTCTGAGATACTCAGTGCTAAGAATGTAGATTGTGTTCAGAACAAGAGAGTTTAATGACTGATCAGAAAATGTTCCAAACCCCACAAGTCTACATAAGGAAAAAAAGCATCTGTGATGAACAGCGCAGTAAGAACACAACTCCAGATTCTGGTATTTCATTCCCACAAGGCTACAGTGAACACTTAAAAAATTTACTGCCATTCCACTCGTCAAGTAAAATGACATGCTGTGCGGCTCTGCTTGAGACAGACAATATTAAAGGCACTGATCAGTCCTTTCAGTACCTGAAAAATATTTTGCTGTCTTGGATACTAGCAGGGAAAAAAAAAACCAGCTTGGCTTTTTGGTTAATAAAATCTGCAAAATTTAATCAGATGTTTAATATTAAAGAAGCTTTTCAGATGTTAAAAGCAAATAAAGCAGACAAATCCAGAACTGCTAATTATATGCTATTCTTTTAGCCTTGCATTTTATTTATAGATATGTACTGGAACAGATCACATTTTTAATTCTGTAAGGGTAGCAACAACAGAAAAGGAATCTGCTTTGAGGGCCACTGAACAGCGACTGTTCAGACTGTAAAATCCAAGTGATAGCGAGTTTGTCTCCTTTTCTGATCGCTGCACAATCACAAGGTTAAGCAGCTGCTCCCAAAGAAGAGCCTTGTTTCCTCGGAGCAGCGCTCAAAGGTGCTGACCATGTAGGTGTAAATACATCTGTCTTTTGCCATTTGCAGTAATACATGCCTCCTACACTTCTCAGAGCGAGGCAGATGGTCCCTGTCCTGTCTAAATATTACACTGTACAGACTTACATCGCTACGTGTTTCTAGAAATATGAGGGCAGATGTTAAATATGTTAAACACACGCTTTGCCCCCTGGAGGTTTAAGTTAAGGCTGCTGTCTCAATTTGGTCATTTTAGGCATGCCAGGCTCCTTGGATCCTAGGCATTCCTCTTAAATCCCCGCTTTACAAACACAGCTTTTCATGTTAATTTTGTGTACTTTCATCAAATATTTTGGCAGCAGAACAAATGAAGGAAGCTCTCAGCTTAGCGTTACACATCTACACAGGCTTCACTGAAAATCAGGATCCTCATTCATGAAAACTCTATTTACACAACAGGGTATTTCCTATCACTGTTGCTTCCCGCTTTTGCATAAGCCTCACTGAATATTTTAAATTTAATTAGTTTTTAAAATTACACAAATTAATACGACAGGGATAGTTTGTGAACAGTAAAATCTACTTAAAGAAGACTATGAATACTTACTGAATATTTAAGAATAAAACATTAAATCAAACAATGTAGACTTATTAAATTTGCAATAGTCATAGGAAAGCTTGCTGGTATCACCACAGCATGAAGGCAACAGCCTGTGTAAAGGCCATGGCATGAATTAATTGTGCTTGTTTTCAAACCATCAGCCTCACCACTGCTCCTATCACCTTCCCTTCCTCCCACTAGACCCTCAGATAGCTCTTTCAGTTTCTTTCTGTGTCTCATTCCACCTAGTTCTAAGTGACTATTCCATTTCTAGGAGCCTACAGACTGAGCCCAGAATTACATATCTCTCCTTCTCTTGACTGCACTCTTCAAGACCCCCTTGTTTTTTATTATTTCCCCCTTTTTCAGGCGCACCAGCCTCTTTCTGATCCTACCTCCCTTCCTCTCCTCATCCAACATCACACCCTTCTACGCTTCCACAACTCACCTGACTGCTAGCACAATATATTTCCTCTTGTCTGTGTTTAATTTTAAGCAGGAAAAGAAAAGCAAAAAAAACGCAACTGAAATATATGCGTGGAAGAAGCTAAATCACATCGTTGCCCCCATACTGTTTCGTTACCGTTTCATAAGCCTCATTTACAATTATCTGCGAAGTTCAGGAACTTATCAGCAGGCAGCCTCTGTGCTTAGGGCAACTGCATGTTCATAGTTCACGATTTGGCTCAGTAAGTCTCATGAAATTCCTGTTTACAGCAGTGAGAGCAGGACTGGATTGTAAGGTAGACATATATATAGACACACATGCATGTATATGCGCGTATATACAAGTTTTAGGAGCTCATCATGCATACTTAGTGTACTAAACAAAACAGCAACAGATTTTACAGCATGTCCTGAACACTCAAGCACAGAATATGGGAATTTTTCAGGAACAGAGGAAATATCTGCGAGCTCTCGCCTGAAAAATAATTCCCAGTGGATGAAACACAAGGTAAAATTCACTTCACTATTGGGTTTTGAGCAAGAAAGAGGTGAAGCAAGCAAGACAGCGCCTGCGCCCAGTTGCCAGAATGCAGGAAAATATTATGTCCCTGTAGGACACTTAATTGTTTCGTCCAACCATGTGCCACACATGATCTATTTTTCTTAAAAACATAAAAGTAATTTGTTGAACAATAAAAAAGGGAGTGGGAAAACAAAAATAATTGCCCGCTAGTTTTATGTATTAATTGCCAAAAAACTGAAGATTTGAAATGGGGAAAGAGAAACATATCAGCCATCGAACAGAATCATTTAACATAAACCCATTACAGTTTATGAAGCTCAAAAGTCTTCTTAGTTATTATAAAATACATATATTTTGTTGAGCTTTTCGCAACAAATATTTTGAAGTGGTTGATCATGGCACAGGGAGAAGTACAAAAGTGCAGCTGGCTCTGAAATCAGAGTCCACACGTGAATTTCATAGTACAGAACAAGTCACTTCAGAGGAAAAATAAGGTCAAGAAAAGAGCAAGATTAAGTTTTCTCACTGTACTGAGCTTAGCTTGCTGTCTTTCCATTTCTGATAGTCAAGAATAATCTCTGCTTGAAAAGTTTGAAATTAAAATAAACAAATGAAAAAAAAAGTAAACTCATAACTTATTCTGATTGAATACAGCTCTGCTTACGCTTCACACCAGGAACTGGTATGAAAATCTTCCTGATGTCAGCGTACAGCACTTGCGTATGGCAAACTGCAAGATGACCCATTCAAATGAACACTCCTGAATTTTTAGAGATTTCTTTCAGGTTTTGCTTACTTATCTTATGCTGGGCTTCTTTTCTTGCTTCTTCTTTCCCCTACCACCCCTTCTACTGCCTTTAAACTACACAGACTAAAATTAATATAATGAATAAACCCAAGTATCACTGGTAGCACAAATTACTACAGGATTAATTATAAATAACAAGGTTAGGAAAGATCTGTGCAGATACACTTACCCTGTGCGTTTGGTGATGGTTCCCAATGTCATTGGCTGTTTGATTTGAGCAAGAGGCAACACCACAGTCAAACTTGGAAGAGGCAGGAGTCGAGGGTTCCCAGGATTATTGTTTGTGAAGTTATTGTAAGTGTCTTGGCTGTTCAATTTACCTAAGTGGGACAGACGTAATAAACACATTACTGGATTTTTTTCCCTTCAGTTTGCTTGAAATAAGCAATTGCCTGAAACAAGTAATTGCCAAAAATAAAATAAATAAGAAATAATAAGCAGATATTATAAGCAAAAACATATTTTAAAAGTCATCTTCATCTCAGGTAAAAAATAAATTATAATGGAGGTAGGAAATAGTTATTTTTATACGTGGAGATAAAGTCCCCTTCCATGGAAGGGAAAATTATTCCTCCTGCTGCTGCTTGCCTGACAGTTTTGTTCACCAAAAAGTTTTCAAGTTCAATACGAAGAACAAGCCCTGGATCCCAATTCTCTCTTTGGGGGTGGGGGGGGAAGAGTATCTGGAAGGGAACTGTTTTCCTAAAGTACCACATACAGTGTTGGTAATTGAAAGTTCTGAAAAGGTCGCTTTTGTTGTCTCTATGGACAAAGGCAGACATAATAGTAATCTGCTGAACCAAGACTGGAGGAAAAAACCAAGTAACTACAGAAAATAAAGCCACACCAACCTCCATGTAAAAGTCAATAAAGTATCAAAAAATTAAAAAACTATAAATTAATTCAAAAAAGAAGTAGAAGAAAACAGAGTGCAGGTGCTCAAAATAAAGGAAGGGGGAAATTTAACAAAAAAATGCTAAATTTAGCTTGTTTCAAAGAGCTCTCTGCTGGATATACGCCCAGTTTAGATACGCTTTCTTACTTTCTGTATCATTCTGTAGCCACAACCTTTCATTCTGCAGTTAGAAAAGGAAACTAGCTACAAATTTCATGGACAGTAAAGAAAGAAATGCGAAGAAACCAAAGAAAGAAGTTAAACAAAAAAGGGGGCCAGTCTGCTTATAACAGAATCAAAAGTACTTTAAATAGACAAGCAACCGTGAATTAAAAGGTTTAGATCATTAACTTGTTTTTCTGTGTTCCTATAATGCTGTGAAACGCTGGCTTTGTTCTTAATCAAAAGGGAGCCATATTGGGAATTAGGTTCCTAAACAACCGATGCATTCTACACAGATATTATACAAATCCCAGGCCAAATCCATACAATCTGACTGAAGAGCAGCCACCTTTTTTCAAGGAAGAAAAACAGCACAGAAAAGGGTTTCTCACAGGAAGCTGCCTGAAAAGCTTTAATGGTACTTGACATGGATTGAAAATAGGAAAAGGAAGGCGGAAAAATCTTAATGAATGTCTCATCGTCCTAAAGACACTCAATGCTTCCTTTACTCTTCTTTTAATAGTATATAACTGTAAGCTTAGGGGTTTTATTTGTTTTTTCTACAAAGTCCACAGACCTCTGCATCTTAGAAAAGCACAATAACAAAAATGATGAAATTACAAAGTGTATTTTGTGTTAAGTATCTGGCCTGAACATTGGTCAATACATTTTAAGAGAAATAGCAAGGCTTTAATGAATAACAAGCCTATTGAAGTCTCTGAGAGCAGATTTCATTAATAGCAATTTTCCTGCACCAACTTGGACTAAAAAGAAACAGGAAAGGGGGAAAAAAAAACAGCTCAGTTTTAAATTACAACCGAGATGCAATTCAGTTTTTTAAGATTAGTTTCATAATGCATTCTCGGTTCTTGCAGAAAGGAATATGAATACCTTTCTGAATTATTGTCTAATTAGTTACTGTTGCAGTAATCAAGGCCTTGCTAAATGTGTTTCTCTCCCCTGCGTTCACCATGTGCAAGTGCGTGATACTCAGCAAACAGCGACGGGATCGACAGAGGGGCTCCAAATGTCTGTAATTTGTTTTCTTTTACTTGTTAGGAATATAATGATTAACCATGAACTACTGAACCAAATGACTGTGTCGTAACTGTTCCCTCTCTCTCTCTCCCAAGCCACATTTAATTACCCGGCGCCCTCTGCTCCCAACACCATGCAGTTTTCCATATGCAAACCCTTCAGCTGATTCAATAGAATATTTGCACACGGAGAAATGAGGCATTCGCAGATGCCCTTCCTACACAAGGATGAGCTGCTACAAGCTGAGGAATCCCAAGGCAGTTAAGGATGCTCAGAAAACCACAGGATTAAGTCATCACTTCGGAGTTTTTTATTAATTGTAGCAACAACACCCTACAAATTTTTAGGCTCATACATAAGCAAAAAGAAACAGAAAGTAACCAAAACAATGAGACTACACAAAAAGAACTGGAAAAGTGTAAAAAAGATGCTGGATGTGCCCAAAATCTATGGTTATTCTTCTTTGAAAAAAAAAAAAGACAAGCAAATATTTAATTATTAACTATCTAACAATGTGATGTATACAAACATCATTAAAACAATTACCTCAACAACCCACAGCACTTCAGAGCACAAACACGGTAACAAAATTCAGCTATGACAAATGGAAAAGCTGTAAATACCTGACGTGGAGCCCAATAAGTGTTGCCTGCCAACGTATACTTTCTGCTGCAACACTGAGTTGCTTAACCGCAAATAAATGAAAAGCGATACAAGTCACAAACTAAAAGCTGGAATGCTACAAAACGGAGACAATTTATTTCTGACAGTAAGTTTTTCTTGAGAACCTGATTACAAGTAAAGCTAAAGAAAACTGTGTTTAACAAAGTAAAAAAATTTTGCTTTTGTTAGCACCTAATGATTTCTAGCTATATTTATGATGGAAACGTTCTCAACTGTTATGTCTTCGCTGCATGTTGCCTCAGGCCTATCAGAGAGGGACATGCTTGTCATCTTAACTACACAGCCCTAGGAGCCAGTAAACGTATTCTATGACCAGTGAATTCAGCAGAAGTTGTATTGTGCATTCTGAATTTCACTGGGAGAAAATAGCGTTGCGTATTATGTTTAATAAGTCAATTTAAAACCCCATAATTTCATGGTGTGCTGCTGTACCTATCTAGAAATCTGACAAAGTCGCCCGCCGTTCCTCCAGCTCTTCGAAGCAGGAAACTCCTCCCGCAGTAAATGGGAGTTGTGTGTGCACAGGGCTGCCATATCAGGCCAAAAGAGCACAAAGAATGCAGTCAAGCATCAACATTATTTCTACAGCTCAAGCGGTTGTTGATTCACTGTCAAAGGACAAGCAACAAATAAGGCAAAGTTTAAGTCTGCTCGAAATAGCAAACATTTTTCGTGCAGCAGAATCCTGTACTCAAGCCACCTTGCCACGTGTGGACAATATAGAATTGTTCTCGTAAGGAAATAGGCATATTAATAAAGAATAACGCCCTAGAATCATAGCTTCAATAGAGCAGCTTCACTTAGCACTGGCAATTTAACTTGCTAACTTGGTTGTATACTGACAGCTACACACACATCACATCCTATTGACCCTTCAAGAAATACTCTCTATTGCAGTTAATTTTGAGAAAATTAATCGTCATCCTCACAGTTTCATGGCAAACGTGCCCTCCCAAGAATCAGTCTGAGCATTTCCAGCACAGCATCCCCAATGATGAGGTACTTTCCCCTGGCAACCACCCATAGCATGAGCTTAACAGCCCTCAGACCCCACGCAAGGCCAGTCCTCTTGGTCAAGTATTTGTCTTTCCATGGGCTGCCACAGAAGAGATTTTCAGACGTCAGTTGAAGAGCCGTGCACAGAACACATTACAATCAGTTTAGGGTAATGGTTTGTTTCTTTTTTTTCCCCTGTACGCATCCTCTTGTGTGCCTGCACTCCCCCTCCAGCTTCGGCCACAGCTCAGGACACAGACCAAAGGAAGCGCTTGCATTTTCGCTCACATATTACAAACTCAAGGTCCAAATCCTTATCACAACTAAACCCAAGCCACAAAAACTCTTACCCTCAATCCTAATTCAGCCTTTTAGACTTCTGTTGAGAAACAGAAAAGAAAAAAGAGTCTCATGTCTCAATTTAAGCTGGTGGTAAATCTCTAATAATTTTAATAAGGGACTTGCAAAAAGTCAGGGATGTAGTTGTAGTTCTGGTATTCTGAGAGCAGAATTGCAGTTACAAGTGAAGCATTAGCTTGAGTAAATGTTGGCTACTGAGACATAGAAACTGGGATCAGCTCTGCCCCGCATCCGTCTGCTGGAAGTCTGCAGCAAAACCACCAAATTCTGAGCCACACTTCTCCAGACATTTTATTCCACAAATATTCAAAGCAAAAATGGATTAAGTTGAGGATGAAAGTGAAGAAAGAAAACAACAATGGGCTTTGTTGTCGGAGGGAGGGAGTGGCGTCTGTGCCGGGGTGTATTCCCAAGCCGGCCATCGGTAACAGACTCACTTCCACCGAGGAAAAAAGGGAGGTCTGAAAGCGCCGGACAAAAGAAATCCCAGCAGACAAAGAAAAAACAAATTAAAAGCACCATTATAAAACACAGATGCTATAAGGAAAATAAACTTCACAAGATTTACTGGGTTTTGACAAAGCTGGACATCTGTGGAAAAGCCATCAGGAGCTGCTCTCAGGTAGAGCCTGGCCAGGCTTGTGTCCCCACGGCTTCACCCTCACGTCCCCATCACACCAACCTTCTGCTTCACAGCTGTGCAGAGGAGTCTCCCTCTATTCCTCACACACCTTTGCCACGGCCACAGCCACTTACCGACAGCTACCACTTGCACTGATGATTATTTTATTTGCAGTTCTCATTAAACCTATACAATGCTCTTCGTATGAATATGAGATTTAAACGTTTGATCCAACTGCACGTTTCTAAGTTTTCAAAATATACTCTTTGACTTGAAAGCTGCACTTAGGGGAAAAACACGGCAGACTTGTGAGTTTGTAATGCTGTATAAAAAAGCATTCAAACAACTGAAAGTAACACAGCAAACTTGTCCTCATGGTCAGCTGATGAATTCAGGACACATTTCAAGCTGGGCAGCACCTGCAGGGAGTACTTCAGGGCACTAGTCTCAGAGATCATCTCTGAGGAGACAGGGAGGAAACCTGATTTTTGCAGCTAATGACATAAATAAACATCAAAATGCAGCACAGCAGATAAAGTCCTGCTCATCTATGAATACAGCATGCACAGCATCACCTTAATGTGACTAAACCACTTCTTGCCTGATCCAAACCCTGCTCTACCACGTCTCCAACACAGATCCTAGCCCCGCACGAGGCAACTGCCACAGTCCATCAGGTGGAAAGGGAACTCAGTAATTCACAGCTGAGCTTAAAACCAAAACAACACCTGAACAGCTATGGGATGCAAATACCAACTTACCACCAAAAGGAAATTAAATCATTAGCAGCCATTAAATCTCCCCTGGCAGTTTCAATTGCATGCAGCACCGCCCTTCATTCAAGTGTTGGGGGATCCTCTTTTGCATAGAGAAATTCCACCCTGTTGGTGAGCAAAGCAATCGGACTTGGCCCTGGCAGTGTTTCTGGCAAGAATGTAATGATCGTAAGGATTTTAGTTTCCCAATATACTTTACATGAAAAACTAAAGCGGTACTGAGTACCTCTCAGCCTTTTAATAGAGTTATTCTATGTTCTACATTTTTCTTCCATTACTCAAATACAAAAAGCTTAGTAATGCAATGTAATTAAAATCCAAAATCCGCTTGATTAGCTTCTATATCTTACAGTATTTCAGGGACTACATTTCAAAGCATACCATATAGCTCACTGACATTAACACTACATATGAAATATCTCTAATTTGGTAAATAAAAAGACAATAATTTGAGGCTATGCAATCCTGTGGAGGCCGAGTTGTACAAAATGAACTGAGTTTGGCCAGTACTTCTGCTTAGTGTAACACTGAAGATTCCTCAACTAAACACTGTACAGTCATATAATGAAAGGGAAATAGAATCCTTTCTAACCATCAGACAGAAAAGGTCAGGAAAGACAGAAGTGTCATGGACGTGGTAGTTTATTTTGCTTTGCTTTCTATTCAATGCAAAAAGTTTCCCGGATGAGAATGAAAAGCTTCCCAGCTCCAGTTCCAAGACTTTCACCCTCGTTTCTGACCTTTTCTCAGACATGTTCCAGTATAATCTGTAATCTACTACAGTCGGAAGAGGAAACAGCAGCACCCTGGTGAGAAACACTGCCTTGTGACCTGAATAAAGAGCCCTGCAGAAGCATTGCTGGCTCACAGAGATCATTTGGAAGAACCCGACAGACAAACTCAATAGCGTCCCAAGAAACACGCTCGATGCCACAAGCGCTAATTACTGCCAATGTGGGCTTTTTCCTTTATGCTTTGTTTTATTCGGTCAAATATGCTTTATCTTTCTTTGTACAATGTTACGTGTTTCCTAGAACAAGTCAGGAACCTAATTATTTCAGTTAATGATCACTTCTACAGTAAACTAAAATTACACTGTGATTTCCTTGAATTGTATCCTACCCAATTTAGTTTCACTTCACACCCTAACCCTCAATATTACCAATACAATTAGACCCATTAAAAGAAGACTATTATGTATTTGGGACAGCATGTACGTGCATGGACTCCAGCTACTTGGAGCAAATATTTCTCCCAGCTAAACTGGTTCAAGTCCAAAACCTATCACTAACCCATTGAAATTGATGGGAGAAAATAATGCAGCCAGTTGTTTTCATGTTTAAAACCACTAGAAATTGCGCCTTTTGAAACTCAGCTGCACTAAATCTCATGATCATCCTAAAAAAGCAGAACTTTCTCTCTAATTAGATCCAAGCAAGGCAGGTGATGGTGACAGGAGAGCTCCTAAATTAGCGTATTCTGCTGAGACATGTGAGCGTCAGTCCAAGTGTTCCAGAGTCGCCTGCGCCCTCATCCAAGTTCCTTGAACTTCAGCTCCTTCAACTGCTCATCAGTGCCATCCACTCAAAATCCAAAGATGGCCTCATACTATTCCTTTCCCCCTTCTGAAGTTTCTCTTGCTCCTACTACCTTCAGTTTCACAAACTTTGTCCCTCAGTTAAAAAGAATCCCACTGATACATGAAAATCTCCTCCTGTCCTCGGCAAAGGTTAAAAGCAGAGAGGAACTCAGGAACTCTCTACCTGGCCAAAGCTGGATTATGAAAGAATGGTTTAAACCTCAAGCTGGGATTTGAACCTGTCATTTACTTCTACAATTAGTGATGTATGGCTGGCCGTTTCACCTACCTCCACGCATATTTCTTCTTTTCCTGCATGGAAAAGAAATTACATTGACAGTCCAGAGGAATCAAAAAGGAGAGGAAGCCACTTCTGTCAGAACAGTGACAGTGTCCAGGGCCCCATGGTACCTCTCACCGGCAGCTGTGAGAACATCCACAGAGTTAACTGCCTTCTGTAAAAAATACCTCCTTGAAAATCTAAGACAAATGCCTGCTTCTCCCCTTGCCGTTTCCCCTCCTTATTCTGTGCAGGTGTCAGTTTGCTGCATTAAAGCTTCTCAAAGAGATGCAGAGTAAATGTGCCTTGAAGCACCCCCTTGGAAAACCACCCCTTTACTACCATACAAACAAGGCTCGCCTAATAATCATCTTTTGGGACTTATTTAACTAAAAATATTGTCGGTGCAAAGCTCGAGTCCATTTATGGGCAAAATTCTCCTTGAAGTAAAAACAACAACACGAGTTGATTGCCAGCTGTTGGCTCCAGGCTTTGCACAGCAATAAAGCAGGCAGCAGCAGCAACACTTCAGCTGGTTTGCTCCAGATGGTGGTTACCAGCAAAATCAGCCAAACTGGGCTTTCTCCTCTTAGGTCGTCTCGAGTAAATGCCAGCCACAGGCATGGAGGGGTCCAGACGTTGTCATTCTATTAATACCACACCTCGCACCTTCAAGTCTTCACAGATTCAAAGACTGCAAGATTAGTTTCTTGCAACTGCTAGGGAACACCTTGCAAACAAAGGCAAAGGTGCCCTGCCCATCCTTCCCAGCGAGTGGCCCAAAGCCAGCTCTGGAGCAGAATCTGTGGCTGGAGCTACCACAACACTGCACTTGAGTTTGCAAACTCTTCCGAGGAAAGGACTGTGTGAGCTCAGATTTAACACTCCACTAATGAGGTTATCATACAGGCAGCTTCTACGCACTGTGTAGAGGCTCTGTTACTCCAATTTCTTGCACGTGGGAATTTTCCTAATGCTGTCTGCTGGTGAATGATGAAGCGCTTGAGAAAACAAGTATGCACTATTACTGCCCCTCGTCCTGTCTATCAATCATAATTCATATCAGCAGAGTTTTGAATTCAAAGCCTTCTTTCAGGGACGACTCCAAGATGTTTCAGCATTCTGAGCTTTAGGAAACTGGAGTGTCTCAGACTTCTCTTCCAAATGACACAGAATAAAATGATCTTTACGAACTTATTTTTTTTATATTGGGACAAAACAGAAAAAAAAAAAGGTCAGCTTGTCTTAGAAACTGTGAGTGACTGGTCTGGGAATTTCTGAAGGACACCTCTGTACGCAGCTGTGCTGGGTGAGAAGACAGGGAAAGTTTAACAGAAGACCCTCACCCAAAGGGTTTAGCTTATTAGAAATTAGCATTGACAACAAACTACATGTTAATATATTTGAGACATTTTCCTCCCCACCTTTTTACCCATGCCTTATTTTCCCTTGCTCTAGCTGCACCAATTAGCACAAATATTTTATTATCTGAATTCAATCCAGGTTGAATACACAGTATTTATCGCAAGTTATGCGGAAAAAAAAGTGCCTTGAGAACCACTGCGTATGAGAACTTGATAATAATATCCATGGATAATTATAATAAATGGCTTGTCTGAAACACCCATAGAATAGGAACTGAAGTAAACCATAGCAATCTCTCTCCCTCTTCCACCCACCACACACCCTCTGCAGCTCTGCTCTTTTTACCCATGACCGTTAAGGACGTTTTCTGGCTCTGTGACAGCATCGTGACTCAGGTCATGAGAAGTGTCAAAGATGCATTTCCTTGAGATGGGAAAAAGCAACTGATTTTAACAGCCCACAAAGACTAAGCAAAAAGAATAAGCCCAATCAGCACATTTAAGGGTAAAGATAAACCTTTTAAAAGATACAAGTATATTTTATTTCCAATCTTAATGCTTACGTTTCTTTCCATAAAGTGTTTACATTTTTCAGACTACCAAAAATGCACGGTTGATTTAAATGCCTTACTTAAGAATAATAAACTGAAAAAAAGACAAGAGCAGCACCCCTTTACTGTCATAAGCAATCAATGATCATGTACACAGAGAATCTGATCCAGCCTGTGGGGACGAGGGATCAGCCCTGGATTCCCTCTCCGAAGTGGCTGTGCCCCAGAACACCGCTGCCAGGGGAAGCAGAAGGTGTCTGGGCTTGAACGCAGCAGGTCCATCAGATAAAACAATTGTTCCCACCAGCTCTTGTCCCATTCTTTTCTCTGGCTGGTCGCTACCACAGAGCTTCACATGCTTTCACCCTCCTTCATGCCAAACCTTACTTGTCATATAACACCTTCAATACTTAAACTTGCTCCTTCAGCTGATAAGGTCTCTTGAAAAACTCTAGATTCTACTTTCTCACCTTCTGATCAAACCTAGACCAGGCTTGTATCAGGTGAGCAAAGCTACTTTTTGTCATTTCACTGATGGCAGCTCCCTCAAACCACTTACATTCCTTGACCCACCAAGAAATTTCCGGACCACGCTGTCTCCCTGAACTAGACCTCTCTTCTGATCTAATCCAAGCCTTTCCCTTGTTGTGCTTTGGACATGAACAACATTCAGAAAACTCTTCCTGCACCACTCCTTCAGTGACCAGCTCTTTTCAGCTGGTTTGTTATTTCAAAGCTCAACTTCAGTGACTGCTTTTAAGCTCATTTCTCCTGGAAACACTGTTCAGCTGCACACAAGAGTATCAAGTCCTCTGCACGGATGCCGAAAGCATCCTAAGAAGCCGTAAAGCATTGGAGCACACTCCTCCTCACGTATCACCAATATCACTACTTATCAATTTCCAGCTGGCAAGAACTGCAAAACCCTATCAGCAGTGATGCATAATCTGCTAGATGGTCTTTATTACTCACCCTGTATGGGAAGGAAATACACTAGCTTGTCTTTTATATACCTGGTTAACTGGTGAGATTTGCAGATGGAAAACCATTGTTTTACTGTAAATTAAGAGGAAGTAATCGAGGGAAAAATTGAAAGAACAATAGAATCCCAAAATGTCATTTTATTAAGTCATTTCCAGAGAAACACTTAAGAATCCAGTCACCACATCTCCTCAGACTCCCTCAGTACACGCCTCTGACACATCAACACTTGACCCTATAGACATTTTCTTCAGTTTGAGGTTACCAAGACTGAAATTATCCATCTTGACAGGAAAAGTTCAGTGGGACGCTCACATCTGTGGTAATCCAACTCCTCTCTGCCTTCCACCTTCCTTTCACCTCCCGATCCATCTTTGACATTGTGGTCTCCTGTGCACTACCTATTACTTCCCCTCCGCATGTCTACCCACAGCCTCTCTGAAACAGTTTGCCTCGACCACCACTACAGCATTTGCTGTGCTATATCACTCAGCTATAGATTTTTACACTTCATATCTCAAGAACTACAATTCCCTTCTGATGTCAGCCTCCTTCAATTTTCAATTTATCTGGAATACTGGCAACATCTTTTTTCAAATATAAAGGCAAATGTATGTAAGCCCCAGGTTTGGATCGACACTATTTACAAAAGCCCACTTCTAAAACACTTTATATACAGATACAAACTTCCCTTGTGACAGAATTTATCAGTCTACTTCCTTACTTATCTGAAGGGAACGGCCCTTCTCCCTCCACTTCAGAAACCATCCAAAATATACCACTCACTTTTTTCACTCCACTGATTCTCCATCCGTTAAAAGAAAAGGGGGGAACAACCCAAACCCAGCAGCTACAAACATGGCTCATTTACAACCAGTAAGCTCCCAGCTAGTACCCAAACTGCTGCTCATTGCCAGCCATTCCCACCTCTTCTTCCCTGTTTTACACGTGCAATTTGGGAGCTTAGAATCATAGAATCACCAGGTTGGAAGAGACTCACTGGATCATCGAGCTCTGGGGGTCTTCTGTGGGCAAGAGGCTTCACAAAGCCTTGGGACGTTTCCAGAAGGAAGTAATGGTCTCTAGAAGTCATTAGCACAGAATTCCCACCAGGTAAATTCTTTTTTTTTTTTTTTTCCACCAAAAGGGTTGTCAAGCACTGGAACAGACAACCCAGAGGAGTAGTTGAGTTGCTATCCCTAGAGGGGTTTAAAAGATGTGTGGATGTGGCACTTAGGGACATTTTTAGTGGTGGACTTGGCAATGTGAGGTTTACGGTTGGACTTAATGATCTTAAAGGTCTTATCTAACCCAAACAATTCTATAATTCTCCAATTCTGTGAAAAATCATAGAATCACAGAATGCTTTGGATTGGAAGGGACCTTCAAGCCCATCTAGTTCGACACCTCCCACTGGATCAAGGTGTTTAAGCCCCATCCAGCCTGGCCTTGAACACCTCCAGGGATGGGGCAGCCACCACTGCTCTGGGCCACCTGGGTCAGGGCCTCCCCACCCTCACCGTGAAGAATTTCTTTCTAATGTCTAATCTAAATCAGCTTAAAACCATTCCCACTCATCCTATCCCTGCAATTCCTATTAAAAACGTGAAGAGAAACTTCCAACCAGACCGTGAAATCCAGAGAATCACGTATTTTAGGCAGTTCATGCCCACCAAATGTGGAGGGTTTATAGAAGTAGCTAAGTGACTGCAATGTAAATTCTCCCTGCAATAATAAAAACAAAGCTCCATTCTTGCTACTGCTATTTGGGCTATGGAGATGATGTGAGGGCTGGAGCTCCTCTGCACCGAGGATGGGCTGAGAGTCGGGCTTCACCTTGGAGAAGAGAAGGCTCTGTAGAGAACTTAAGAGTAGCTTTCAGTGCTGATAGGAGCTAAAACAAAGCTGGAGAGGGACCTTTTAGAAGGGCATGGAGCAATAGGACAAGGACAAATGGCTTTAGATTGTGTTCGGAAGATTAAGATTAGACATTAGGAAGGAATTCTTCACGATGAGGACGGTGAGGCCCTGGCACAGGTTGCCCAGGGAGGCTGCGGATGCCCCATCCCTGGAGGTGTTCAAGGCCAGGTTGGGTGAATCATAGAATCACCATGTTGGAAGAGACCCACTGGATCATCAAGTCCAACCGTTCCTATCAAACACTAAACCATGTCCCTCAGCATCTCGTCCACCCGTCCCTTAAA